>JAECUM010054266.1:0-21173 GCA_016617855.1 Megalonaias nervosa
GTGATGTAGGGATTGGTGGAGTTTTCATTCAAGGAGACAAAAATGGTGTGGATGAGCCTGTGTGCTATTATTCAAAACAATTAAACTAGCACCAGAGAAATAATCCACAATCGAAAAGGAATTTTTGGCCTTGATATTGGCTTTGCAACACTTTGACCTGTATATTAGCTCAGCTCTTCTCCAATTATTGTATTCAGTGATCACTACACTGTTACCTTCATTAAAAATGAAAAACAAAACTCAGGGATTGTTATGGTTGAGTTTGAAATTGCAGAAATAGAACACTGACATTAGGCTCATAAAGGGAAAGGATAATTTAATTGCTGGTGCACTTTCATGTCTGTATAAGTACTATATTGCTTCTTGCATATTTTGTCCTAAGACATCTACTTATGTAATTTTTATTATTATAGTATCATAAGTATATTCGACTAATATGTAAAGAAAGTTTTATTATATAAATCTTTATGAGGGGAGGTGTTATGTACATTTAATTTGTATTGTGTGTTAGCTTTTTCCATGATTATATGCTATGTATATTTATTTGTATTGTGTAATTGACCTTTGTCCATAAAGGAGGGTAGGAGTTGAACCTACCTGTCTAATGTCTTGTTTTTATAACCAACAAATTACATAGCTAATATTTGTCTTTGTAGATTATATATTTAGATTATTATTTGTAGGTAAACATGTTTATTTCAGTTTGAATTAAAGACATTGGTATTGCCCTTCGGAATTCCTGGTGTATGTGCTCTTTCACATGTTCTTTACTAAATTTTTAGTAAGAGATCTGAATTTATTTACAAATTAGAATCTTCTGGAAACAAATTTGATGAGAAAACTGCCCTAATCCCAGTTCTATTATTTTGTGTCTTAGTATTTTATATAAGGGATATAAGTATTCCAGTGGTCTGCTAAAAGAAACCTGAAGATGACAGGGTCAATGGCAAAAAAATACACTACAAAGAAAGAAAAAATCAAGTAAATATAGATTTCAAACAATGTTCTGTGTTAGGTGTTTTGGTGGGAATTGTACTTCCATGAATGAAAGCAGATAAACAAGAAAACAAATGTCATTCATATATACATCAATTTTATCTCAAATTAAAAAAAGATCAAAATATCAAAGAAAGCAATGAAGACAGTGCATGTTTTTGTTTTTATTATATCTGCAGCATATAAACAAAGACAAGGGGTCTTCAGTGGGCACTCCTGTTGAAATCAACGTAAAATTTGTAGAGGGTTTTACTCAAGGTTTTGGACCCATTCCCTGCTTCAGACAGATTTTGCATCCCTTTAGAAATAGTTAATTTGATTAAGAATATCCCATCTATAAGGTGTGAACACAAAGGAGTATTAAAAACAGAGAAATTATTACTGTTAGCATAAGTACATACATATTTTATTCCTGGTGAAATGATATCACATTACCTGGTGATAAAAACATCCAACTAATAAATTTTACCCTATGTTAGACTCAGAATTTTGATTGTAATATACATGTATAACCCCAGTTCAGACAGATGTTTAACTTCTATTTCTGAATGCCAAACGATCCATACTACCAATTATAAAATGAGTGCCCCCTCCCCACCAGTGATTTGTATAATCCAGGATGAAGTGGGTACATTTACTGCAAACATTTAGATTATATGGAGTTCTTTTGTCCCTTCTGCATATAATGTATGACTGCATACTAAATTACTCCAAACATCAACCCATTAGTTTGTACATTACCAAAGTCCAGAATCAGCTACCTAGGTGTGTCCTTGGGCAAGCACTTTGCTCCAATTGCCTTGGCACTAAATAACCTAATTGTATTTTTGTGCTGTAAAGTACCAAACCAAACCAAACCATAGTAAGGAATAAAAAGAAATCTAGCAAATAAGAACCTTAATATGAAACCTTGCACTGACACATAAAATCATCTGAACATACTGAACTTTACGAATTATAATTTTTATATCAGTTTATCAGTTTATGATAGTTTCTGCAATCTATTATTGGACTCATTTAAAGAAAACATAAATTGTCAAGTTCTCCACACAAACAAGTGTCATTGCAGTATGACTGAAAACCCCCACCTCATTAGGCCCATGAAAATGCTTTGAATAAACTGTAGTTTGAATACATTGTACTAGGACAAGAGTTTACTTTCAGTTTTGACTATCAGAAACATCCATACTAACATATCATCATTGAATAGGTCATTTCTAGTGATCCTTATTTGGCCAAGGTCAAAATTACAGTTTTATCCATGAAACAGTCTTCATGCCCAGAACTGATATCTACAACACTTACTGAATTGATTGGAAAAATATTCTGTAACCATTAAAAAAAGGACTTCTGTATACAAAAAAACTAAACACCACTGTAATGATTAGTGAATGAAAAAGTTGCCTCTTGAGTACAAAATCATGGTAAGCACAATGGAAACAATAAAATACTTCACCATTTGGAATATGCATGTCTTTCATAAAGGATATAACAAAACACTTATGTGAGACATCTAACGCAAGTCTAAATAAAGGATATAACAAAACATGTGAGACATTTGACACAAGTCTAGATAAAGATGTAACAAAACACTTATGTGAGATATCTAACACAAGTCTAGATAAAGGATATAACAAAACACTTATCCAAGATATTTGATGTAAAGCTAGATAAAGGATATAGCGAAACAGTCATGCGAGAAATCTGACACAAATCTTGATAAAACAGTCTAGATATTTTATAATATTATAAATCCTTAATGGCTAGTGGACACTTTTTGGAGATACTAGTATATTCGTACATAAAACATATTTCTCAAATCATGTGTCTTTTAACACCAGAAAAATCTTTTTCATAACAGTCCATTCCTATATGAAAACATAATTTCTGCACCATTTATCTTGCAGCTGGAAACATATTATCAGAATAACAGAATATTCATAAAATACAATTTTATACTGTATATTCATATGTAATTTGTAGTTTTCACACAAATTATCTGTTCAGAGTCCAATATTACAAAGTATAATATACAACAGATGGTCCCTATATTGCTTCAAATTTAATGTTACTTCAAACTTGACATAATTTTACACAAAAGAAAATACTCATGAATATACATGTACACTGGCCCTACATATTAATGAATATACATGTACACAGGCACTAAATATTAATGAATACACATGTACGCAGGCTCTAAATATTAATGAATATACATGAACACAGGCCTCATCAAGAGTCATATTACACATTTATTGGCATCTTTGAACTACTTACTGTATGACAAAACAAACAAAACAAAATCATGAATATCAATCAACAAACTTAAAACCACAAATATACACAGAGAGAATTTATGAAAAGTCAGTTTCTTAACTACTTTGATTATTTTCTCTCAAGTTATCTTATGAAATTATTTCTTTTAACATCTTCTGAAATCATACAGTATAATTAATTACATCTTGGGTAACATAATGGGCTACCTGATTTCTGGTAACTACTGGACTTTTAAGATACGTCAGATCCTGACATTTCCAGCTCATGTATTCACAAGGTATGCAAATCCTGACATTTCCAGCTCATGTAT
This sequence comes from Megalonaias nervosa, assembly GCA_016617855.1. NCBI lineage: Eukaryota > Metazoa > Mollusca > Bivalvia > Unionida > Unionidae > Megalonaias > Megalonaias nervosa. The sequence goes on from JAECUM010054266.1 coordinate 3,587, forward strand.
TCACAAGGTATGCAAAGGACAATGATGCACCACCACATTAAACCTTCTAGTATTTGACAAGAAGATGTAAAGCTATTTAAATAAAACCTCTATGCTGATTTGACCATCCCTCATATCAAGTAACGATAGCAGAGTAGCAATAACAAGATTCGAGATGGCTGCTATGGTGACCATGTTGGAAAATGCAGGTTAGTATATGTAACCCCATTATAACATGATGGTCAGGGTCCAAAAATTTTTATCATGCACCAAGTCAATTAGCAGAAGAAAATGATGCCTGCATCAAAATAATTAGGGGGATTGTGTGTAATAAAAGTGGGCACAAAATTCATTTGGTACAGTTACTATCTTAAGACAATGCATATTCAACAAGGAATACATACTGAAAACTGATATTGCATATATATTTTACTTCATTCAGAGAACCATGTATTAGTACACACATGCACACCCACTCACCCCCCCATATATTTGAGAATTAAGTTTTATGTGTGAGTATACTAGTATCACACACACATCTAATGTCAAGTGTAAATAGAGTATCAACACACCATCTCCGCCAGCAAATCTCATGGCATATGTGAGATTAAATCCATAATAATTCCATTGAAATTATGGACATAGAAGTATAATATTTTGTAATTTTGTCATAGATTATTAGGTGCCTGAGTTCAATGCAAAAAATAATAGCAAAATTATGTAAGGTAAGATGAAGCACATTTATGGTTCAGAATGTATGCACATGTACATACCAAGGTCAATAAATGGTGCCTGTATAAATTTCAAAATTTATCTGCTGCAGATAAGAATGCTTTAGACTTTTTTGAAAAACTGATTGATTTTCAGCTGCTTTTCCATCCTTAGATGGTTGATTCATAAAAACCTAAATCTCAAGGTAAATTGTGTTTGTTTAAGACTGGACTTACTCATGTCCTGGGCTTCAAGCTTACCTTTAACAGTATGAGCCTTAAGTTTCTTTGCACTGTTGTCCATTGTAAATACCCACTAATTAATACTTTGACATCTATTTGTTTTAATGACTACAGCAAGAATAACTTAAGGAACAATGGGTTAACTTTTACAGAGACTGGAAAGCATTATTCACTCAACCGATTGCTTAAAAACACTGCCACATGCACATGCTGGTGGCTTTCATTTCTTTGAGGTTTTATTAACCACTGCCCCATCATCTGAACAACATTTAGTTGTGCGACGGACTTTGATGAATAGCAGTTACTTATATTAACTGATTTATAAACTCAGGTGAGAATCTTTTTACAACTATGACATTATTTGGTGCTTTGCTGTGTGTGCAGTGTAATGAGCAAACTTATGCCAGCTATTGTTTGCACAACGATTGTACACAATCCATTGAAAGCAAACACAAAGAAGACTTAATGGCTTTATTGTTCTATGATCAATAATAATAAGATTAACACTTATGGGCTGAAATCTTGTTGTTGTTGTTGTAGGGTTTAACGCCATTTTTCAGCATAAGATAGGCTATATATGGCGGCCAGTATAACTGGTGGAGGAAGAACCCTGGAAAATTCCGGGAAGAACCACTGACCCATGAGAAGCTACTGGCAAGCTTTCTCATGTACCCATGTTAGCTGAGCCTGAGACTCAAACCCACGCAGACAGAGGTGAGATTGCAGTGATCCGGAATGGTGAGCGCTTTAGACGACTCAGCCAATCAGGGCCCCGGGCTGAAATCTCTCAAAATTAAACTAAGATCAATGTGCAGTGATTGACTACTGACACATTTGAAATGAACATTCACAAACAGAAATTTTTAACAGTTTTATTCCTATCAATAAAGATGCATTAATAAGTCACCTTAGTTTTCCAGAATACAACACATCTGGCCAAATTACTAAACCAAACTCTTATTTATTTTGGAAATAAACTTCAACAAAATGGTGAAATTTTTTTTCCAAATTTTGGGAACCATGCCACAATAGTGTTATATGCAAATTCATGATTTCTTTCCCTAAATGATAATTAACTTCTTGCACATTATTTTTCACACTTTGAAATCAAAATATTTATTTTTCATGTACAAAACAAATTAGGAAATTTTGGGGGGCATGCCATGATTGTGACACTTATATCCAAATTTGTACTACAACAAAGCATGCTAAAGCAGGGATTCACTTTGTACTCTTTTCAATCAAGGCATCAGTAAAAGAAACCCAGGCTAATACACCTGCTCATATGAATTATTCATGACCAAAAATTTATTACCTATGCCACAGTGGCTTTGCTGGAGGTTGGAGTAACATTATTTTCATTTAGGACCAATTTCAAAAAGAACATGAGACGCACGAGGCACCAATCTGTAATAAGTCTCAGTAAACTCCAAAGCAAAATGAAATATGTCAATTTTGGTGCTTATAACATCAGCACACTAAGAACCTATTAACATTTAGTAGTCTCTGAGTGACCTACTTTAAAATATTTTTAATTTTAGGTTGCCAAACCGAAATAAATGGGTTGTCATTGACAATGAGAACATAAATCAGTTGGGTCAGGAAATAAGTGCCAAATATGACAGCAAGCAAAGATTTTAGGTAAGACAAATGAAGGAGTAATTATAAATGAACATAATGCCATTTTTTAAACAGAATACCTAGATCTGTCCGACAAGAGTCACCATCTTACTATATCTAAGGCCATTCATTACAATTCACTATTTGAAGTTCTCTAAACTATCTTGGGGACAATTCCAAAATTCTAGATGAGGGCCATCTTGGGATCATAAACAAACTTCCATCAATCCAATAATTAGTTTGGAGTTGTCCTAGAAAAGTTTACTTTTACAGGATAGTCTCATAAAAACCTTAAATATTCTTAAATTTTCCTTAACTATGATGGATTATTCATGAAAAATAATTGATCAAGAAAGGAATTGCATGTTTTTTCCTCAAATGAAATATTGTTTATTAAATCCATAGTTATCTGTCTTTAGAATGAAATCATACTCAGAACCTGAATTCACTAACACCTTCTGTCACCTTTAATGTTTTCAGCTTGTATTACTTATAGACATTACTATATACAAAAATAATTTGTATTCTCAGTAATATATACTACTAATTTATTAAAATTTGTTTCATTTAATGTCATTTAAATAACAGAATATACATCAGCAAAATTAAGATAGTATTTGAAAAAGAATAAGCAAAGATTTATTACGCTGTATCTCCTGTGGAAACTTTGTTAACAATATTGATGTAATGCAAGAAATAAATAAATGAATGTTTATATATTTGTTCTTCAATTAAACTGAAAAAGGGAATTCCTAAGAATTCCCATAAATTTTTTCAAGAGGTGCTTTGTATTTTTTTAAAATGCAAGTATAATTGATATGATTTTAAAGAATCTGTTGTTTTTTAATCATGTACAATAAAAACTCATAGACATGACAAACTGATTATAACACAGCAAATCACACACTGGCAATAGAACTGCCTAGATATTCAAAAGCTACAAGTACTAACATGAAAGAGTAATAATAACACTTATATGCTTATATACAGTACATCTTTATCAACTTAAGCTAAATCTACTATTTCTATAAATAACAATTCATATTCATATTATGTTTCTAACATTACTTACATGGTAAAGTAATTTAATCAAGAAAGATTAGAAGAAAAGTTATAGTTATTACTGTCAACTACATTAGGAGATATATGCCTGTAAGCATAAAATACAAATAAAAATGAATTTTTACTCTATTCACTAATCATTTCTTCAACAGTAATTCATTTTGTGTTAAAGTTTCATACATGTTTAAATAATTACAAACTAATCCATACAAAACAGGCATCACATTTCAAAAGATACACATTTTCAGTGTCACAATTTTATATAATGCTCAAGCACCCTTACTGCTCTTAAAGCCATTATTTCAATTCTAACATGAAAATGAAAGCATAATTTGGATTGTGTACACAGATAACACTGTTTACCTAGTACTTCAGCATCAGAATGTCTTTCTCAACTATTTACTGCACACTCATATCAGGATGTTGCCATGTTATGTGACACTAGATGATGTTTGGTTAAACATGTCTCCAAAAGTGGCATTTTTTTTTTTATGTACAACATAAATACCTCTTTCCCGGCATGTGCTATATTGGGAGGTAAAGCAGACTCATTTCTATTTCCAATTTGTAGCTTTAAATTTGTTTTGAAAGAAACACAGCAACTGAGAGATGATAAGTTTTTAACAGAATGTAATATGGTATGAAGGATAGGCCTGTGTATCATGAAATATGACAAACATTTGGGGATTGGCCAGGTTGTCTGTTGTAGAGTCATAAGTGATGTGTGGGTAACGAGGATCCTTGGGAGGAAGAACACGAGTCCCTGGGCCAGCAACTACGCTATCCCCTGTCAGAACATTGGCCAAGTAAATATGACGATGTCCACTTGCATCAGGATTACAGTAACCACTAACTGAATAGGAAGCATTAACAGCAAAGTAAGTGCCAGCACCATGGGAACCTAAATAAATAGGTAGAAAATGTTGAACACATTATCTCCAAAATGATACATACACATATGAACAAAATATTGACAAATTCAGTGGTAGTCTAATTCAAGATATTTTAGCATGAAGGGTCAAGTATGTGGGTAAAATAGTGAATCTACAATACAAAGGTCTTTAAATATGTGTAGTGATATTGTTCAGACTATAAATATTTAATTATGCTCATATAATACAAGTCATAAATTTCAAACAGTACTTAGAAAAACAAGTATGCATAAATATATGACAAAACTGAAGTTCACAACGATAGGTACATGTACTTTATATCCACTGAGTTAAAATCAGAAAACTCTTGTTTAAATCTGACATTTTTAACTGTTATCATTAGATATTTCTTTTTGCAGACATAGAAGATTTTTTTGTACATGTGCAGACATGTGAACCAACCATACAACTGGCATAAAATTTATGACATTACATAATGGCAATTAAAGACCACCTTTCAGTTGAGAAACAAATACAATCAAGACCTTGATTCTGCAAAACAAGATGAAAGGTCTAAATAGATACTACAGTCTGAATAGATGCTACAGTAACAGGACACTTACCACTTCCACCATAACTCCTATTGAATCCATTGTTACTGATATTTGCAATACTGGTACCAGCAGTTCCATGCCACAGTTCCTTCTCATTTGCCACTCCATTGTTCTGTGTCTCCATATGTCTCTTCTTTGCTTTGTACTGCTGGTACAAGGTCTTGTTCTGCACTCGCTCTATCTGTAAGTTACATACATGTAGTTTTTGTGGTATATTTCTGTGATCTATCTTGTTGCATTTATATAGTCACCATACCATACCACCCGCCTTCAGTGGACAAATTTTAGTTCCCTGCAGTAACACAGACATTGGATATGAAACAACAGAGTGTGTCTACAATTTCATGTTTCTTTCCATCAAAATACACGAGTCCACCATATCTTTCTGCATATTTTTAGTTCCTCTCTTGTTTCAATAAACAGTATGCATGATAATTATAACACCTGAACAGCTGCAGATAAATGAGATCCTATAATAATGAATTATAAATCTTGTCTACATGCACCACATCTACACCCAAAATACATCCTATCTAAATAGAAGACAATATAAAATAAGTACTAATGCTTCAAACCTAGTGAACAAGCAAGATTAAAAGTCAGGTGAATCTGTAGTTCAATTCTTCTTAATCTTTATTAAGGTATAAGGTGAATACATTTGTAGGTACTATAAAACCAGTTTATGTCAACTCAGAGCTACAAATAAATAGTGAAAATTTCATTTTCACTGAAATTACCATAGATATGATTTAAAGTCATCTAACCAAATGTTACCTTGATCACAGTCAATCCAGGACTCCCATAATTTAACACATGCCCAACTTTCATACGATATGCATATGCTGCACCCTGTTGACCAGCACTTCCAGCTGAAGCAAGAAACTTTTGTGAAACATCTTTGTACTCCTGATCACTGGGATTCAGGGTAACACATTTCATATTATCAGTGGGGGCCATTTTGGTCCAGCTACTTGGAAGGGACAAGTCACCTGCAAAGTACAAGGTCAATCATTATAAATATTTCAAACAGCAGTAATATTTGACTAAACTCATTAACCCCTGGCGATATGTTTATGCATCAGGAGGTAGTACCCTACTTTTGAGCTCTGTAGCATCAAGGTCATTTAAGATACACTAAAGTGGGTGGTATTACAGAAAATTAGATATAGCTCTACAAAGATACCAAATAATCTGGACTTTCTACTCGACTACAAAATACAGAGGGAAAAATGTATTTTTTGAGACCCAGTTTTCTTACACCAAATATTTGCCCGTTGTTAGAATTGTTATTGTGTATGGATTTTAGATATTTTGGCCTGAGATCTAAAACAGACTGATCTGAACTGCACACAGACATGTGAACCTCTGCAAAAATAAGATAAGTTAGAGATTGGAGTAGAAATGGGCCTGGACATAAAAATGATGGGTCCAATAAGCACACAAAAAAACAAAAACAACAAAAAGAACTCCAACTTTTACCCTCCTGCACTTGTGCAAGCCAAACAGCCAATGAAAAACAATGTTTCTAACATAATTAGGCATCAGGCTAAATCAAATTCTACTGGAAACAGATGTATTTGGATGTATTTTGAGATAGCCCCAAAATGCATTTCCTGCTCCCATTTCAGACAAAAATGACAAAAATCTCCAGGGGTTAATAAGATAAACAAGGCAGAAGTATGAGATCAATCAAGTCAAACAGCAGTAATGTTTGAGTTATAAATGGCAGAATGATGAGATAAATCAAGTCAAACATAAATAATATTTGACTTACTCAAGGCAGAAGTATTAGATCAATCAAGTCAAACTGCAATACTATTTGGCTTACAGATGGCAAAGTAACAGAGATATATTTAGAATTGTAATATACTTAATCTTAAATTTGTTTTCTGACAAACTCATTTTTTGCCATTTTCACACATCATACTAACACCATACAGTAACTACAGACCATAAATAAGTGACATATGATCATTGTTTGGGTAAATATTTTCATACATTTGGAAAGAAACTATACACAATGAAAGACTGAATCATAATCACAGTAGTTTATAAATAGTACTGATAATATTCCTTACAGTGTGCCAAATAGTAATTATCATGTGTCAAGCCTATGTCAATTCTAGCTCTCACATCTTAAGCCAATTTTCTACTGCCTTCACTAAATAGTTCCACCAAGCGAGAATTTGCAGGAAACATTTTCTACATGGTACTTTAAATTCCCTTAACAAGAGAATGTTTTTTTTCAAATGAATATGGATAAGTTACCTATCTCTTAATTTGAACAGAAACACCTATATGTTATTGATGTCTCTGTTTAAATGAATAAACCCATATGATAACTTCATGCAAAACAAATGTCATGCCATTATGTCATCTGAGTCAAAATAACCAAGGTGTCCAAATGCTCATTAGAGTCATTTAATTACCTATATCATTGTTTGCAATCATGCACTTCAATCAAATTCATACAATTCTGAATAATTTAAATCTTGTGCCTTCTAAGGCTTGTAAAAACAATTTAATCTTCTCATTTTAAAATGATTTCTTTTGAAAAATCCTCTTAAGTAAAAGTGCAAAACTAGAATGGAAACTCTTGAGACAACTCAATATGCAGGATACAGTGGCTGACATGGTGGCCATGTTGAATGGTAGATGTACAGGATACAGTAGCTGACATGGTTGCTATGTTGGATGCTAGATGTGCAGGATACAGTGACTGACATGGTAGCCATGTTGAATGCTAGATGTACAGGATACAGTGGCTGACATGGTTGCCATGTTGAATGCTAGATGTGCTGGATACAGTGACTGACATGGTAGCCATGTTGAATGCTAGATGTGCAGGATACAGTGACTGACATGGTAGCCATGTTGAATGCTAGATGTGCATGATACAGTGGCTGACATGGTAGCCATGCTGAATGCTAGATGTGCAGGATACAGTGACTGACATGGTAGCCATGTTGAATGCTAGATGTGCAGGATAAAAAGGCTGACATGGTGGCCATGCTGAATGCTAGATGTTCAGGATACAATTACTGAAATGGTGGACATGCTGAATGCTAGACATGCAAAATCAAATAATTCCCAATTAGTTTGGTTACTTTTGTTTAAATGTATGTTTAGTACAATGAACTCATATGTAGGACAAAAATGCTTTTGGAACTAATTATTTAAATTTCTATGAAGAAACATTTTTATCCTTTTACAAAGTGAAGATTACTTTTATTGATGTCACTATGGTTCACAAATGAAGTAATTATTTCTGTTATACTCAAGGAGAAAAACGTTCCAATTTCCCTTACCATACAAATGTAACTTTACATAAAATATGACAGAGAGTAGTTACAAAAGAATACAAACTCTTGAACTACTGGGAATGATCCGTTGACAAACACAGAAATACATGTTTCTCAAAATGATAATTCAAACAAAACCTTGATTGAAAGTTAACCTACTTGTTGCTTGTGACTTCAATTTCTCTTGTTCCTTCTTCAGTTTGTCTCGCTCAATGTTATGCAGATATTTTACAATGCTATCATAGGTTTCTAACACCTCTTTGTGAGTTCCAGACACCTGAATAACACCTTTCTGCGTGTATACAGACACAATGGTTTTTCCCTGACCCATTCCCTCCATCTTTGTGACCTGAAATGTTACTGACTTATCAGATCTATCTACACAGAGACAACTTTGTAAGTTATTCATAATATGAAATAATTGGCATAAAAGAGCATGGCAGAACATAATAATGAATTACTGAAAAGCAATTTCAAATTTTCATAGAAAAATGAAAGCAACAATCTACAAGAAAATATTATCTATATGAAGAACATATAGACCAGTTTTGTTAAGCTTCATAATTACACCTAAAGAAAGTGATTGCTAGTATTAACTGCAATTATAGTCCTTGCAAAATTATCAATATCTTTAAGACTTTTTCTTCTCTAGTGCATACATTTTTTTTCCATTCAATACAGCATCCCTTGGCACCCAGCCTGCTAATGATTATGTTTTAAATGCTTAACTGTGATATGTAAATGTAATATGTATAACAGAAAACAGCATCTATTGCCTCAGAATAAATACTACCAAACATTAATAACCAAAAAGCTGCAAAATAAATTTTATGGGATCTCAGCTTCTCCAATTTGAAGAACTATCTCTGGATAAAGATTTTATTTCAAATATAAGTAAAATGCACTGGTAGATATTGAAACATTTTCAGTGAAACAAATGATTTTACAGGATCATGCAGCTCACATGTATAAGTGCTTATGAAATGAAAATATATTTATTATTTTATTGGGGGTTTTGGGTAGTTTTTTCTTTATAGCTTACTTTTACTTTTTAAAAGTGAATAAAGGAATGTAATAATTTTTAATTTACTCCACTAATAATAAGAGAGAGATCACTGGTTATTCCTTGTAAATCAGAATCTTACTTTAAACACAACTTTTGGAAAAGCAGCTGTATATGTTTCCTCTCTAATGTCTATTCATCCCTCTGTCTGAGGATATGTTTATTCGCCACAGTTCTTGTAAATGCAAATGCTCCTTTACCATTTGTGATACAGTGGTCAAATCTGGTAGGTGACTTACCACTAGGGTGTGTATTTTCTGTCACCAAAGGTGACCTCCTGGGAAGGGATAAAGACAAAAGGGCACACCATGCTCACTGTTTTCCTTTAATTTATGCTTTTCATGATCACTTTGATACTTTTCTTAAACTACTCAGGATATGTCATGCCTGTAGTAATGTTGTCCACAGCTGGTCCCAAAGTCCTTGGCATAGCAGGAGTGGGTTGAGTCAATTCCTTATAACAAAATAATAGGACCTCACCAACACATGTCATCATGCATGTCAAATCAAATGTCTGAGACTATTTAAGCACTGAATGGATTTTAATTCTCTCAATGACCCATGGGGCACAAGAACAGGTGAAAAAATATGGTACCACTTGATGATGTTGCAGTGGGCATTAAACTGAAGCACTTTCAGATCTTTGTTACTGCAAAACTTAAGTACTTTTTCATGATACAGCTTTCAAAGTAAGAAAGTAGCTTCCCATTGAGTTTCAGCTTTGCTTTAAGTTTTCCAAATTTAGGTACAACTCCAGTCACCTAACACCTTCAGTCCCACTCCTTCAGAGCCTCTAAGCAAGATTATAAGGTTAAATATAAGGTTAAATATACATCTCTGTTCTTTTTCTGTTTATTACATTTAAATTTGTCCCAGTTTGGTACAGTTCTGAAATAAAGAAAGACGTATTATATATGTTCTACAACCTTTTCATCCCATTAAGGCCCTAATGAAAGGGGGTCAAAAGTATCAAAAACAGGATATCACCAAAGCTTGTACAATGTTTTAGTTTTTGAGGGTTTTGTTAGTCTGTACATGGGGTGTATGGGGTGTCCAGGGAGGGGTAGCACCTCTGGTTGGGGGAAGCAGTTGTACTTCTTCGGGGGTAGCTCGCCCACCTTTGGTCCCCACTTGGCACTCAGCTCTCACCTGTGGCTCCAAGCAGCTGTAGCATGTGCAGCGGCCACATCCCGGAAAACGGCCTCGACTGGCCGGCTAAACCAGGCTGAGGGTAGCCGACGGGTCTTAAACCCTCGGTGAGTTAGGCTTTGTCTACCTAGCATGTGAAGACTGGATTCGGCAGCCTGCGCGGAGGAACCACCAGCTGGTCATCGGGCAGAAAGGCGATTCCCAGCAAAGCGCCATGGAGCGCTAAGAGCATGAAGAGACACACAGGACATCCTGGTCATCCACTGCTCTCAACTCCATCTCCGGCCGTCTCGACTTTGTCATGCTGCTGGACTCAGATGGTTTTGGGCGAGAGAATGAGGTCGACGAACTGCGCAACTCTTCCTCACTTAAAATAAAGTCACGGTGCAAGTCACACTTGTCATCCACCCATCCCATTTCATCACCCACCAAAGTCCTGTGGCAACAGGCAAGCGATGAAGCGGCAGGTGTGGGTACACTGGCAGCCGTAGCTGCAAACCTGCACACAGGCGGCTCAGGCCATTAGGGTCGTTCACCACTGACACAGAGCAGCAGTGGAGTCCGGCAGCCCCCTGAGCAACTAAGCAGCCCTCTTCAGGAATGCACTGCTCACCTCCTTGGAAGGGGCTAGAAAAGGTGCCCTAAACATTGCCTGCTCTAAACCTCCCTAGCCAGCTTACCGCAGCTGGTGAGGACCCTACTCCAGCGGTCGAATCACAAAGAAGAAAATGAGGATTGTTCCTCTCTCACTTGGCGCATGGAATGTGCGCACCTTACTGGACAGAGACGACGCGGAAAGACCCCAGAGGAGAAATGCCCTAATAGGAAAGGAACTCGCCAGATACAACGTGGACATTGTTGCCTTGAGTGAGACCCAGCTTGCGGGAGAAGGCGAACTCTGTGAAAGGGGCTCTGAATACACGTTCTTTTGGAGCGGCCAAGGAAGTGAAGAGTGCCGTGAGGCTGGTGTTGGCTTTGCAGTGAAGACAGCACTGATTGGCAAATTGGCTGGACCTCCCAAGGGAGTAAACGACAGACTCATGACCAGGAAACTCCCCTTCTCGTCTGGAAGAAAGCACCTTACCATCATCAGTTGCTACTCTCCAACCATGACAAACCCGGATGAAGTAAAGGCCAAGTTCTATGAGGATCTTCACTCCGTTATTGCTGACATTCCAATGGCAGATAAGCTCATCATTCTTGGCGACTTTAATGCAAGAGTAGGCTGTGATCACGTTGCCTGGGATGGAGTGCTAGGAAAGCACGGAGTGGGTCACTGTAAGAGCAACGGCCTCCTTTTGCTCCAGACTTGTGCCGAGCATGAACTGCTGATCACCAATACAGTCTTCCGCCTCCCTACCCGTAACCGGACGTCATGGATGCACCCTCACTCTAAGCACTGGCATCTTATCGACTACGTCATTGTCAGGAAGAGGGACAGGCAGGATGTACGTGTGACCAAGTCCTTGGGCGGCGCTGACTGCTGGACAGACCACTGCCTCATCATCACCAAGCTTAACATCCGCATTCAGCCCAAAAGACGCCCACAGGGAAAGAAGGCTCCTAAATGACTAAACATCACCAAGCTGAAATGCACCAGTACCAAACAGTCTCTTGTGGATGCCCTGGAAGAATGTCTGAAATCCACCCCTCTGGACAATCAGAATGTGGAAACCGACTGGGCGGCATTCAGAGAGATGGTCTACAGCACAGCCTCAGAAATCCTAGGACCCTCAAGCAGAAAGCACCAAGACTGGTTTGATGAGAACTGCGACGAGGTCAAGCAGTTGCTGGATGAAAAACACCGCCTCCATCAAACCTACCTCAACAACCCCAAGTCCACCTCCAGGAAAGATGTGTACAACAATATACAAAGAACTGTACAGCAGAAACTCTGCCAGATGCGAGATACATGGCTGAGCAACAAAGCTGATGAGATCCAATGTTATGCAGACAGCCATGACATGAAGAACTTCTACAAGGCCCTGAAAGAGGTGTATGGACCTACATCCTCTGGATCATCACCCCTTCTCTGCGCAGACAGGAACACACTAATTACTGACAAGGAGAAGATTCTTGAACGTTGGGCTGAAAACTTTGACAGCGTCCTGAATCACCCTGCATCCATCAACGATGATGCCATCAGTGGTCTCCCCCAATTACCCATCAATGAAGCACTGGATGAGCCTCCAACCTTGCTCGAGACACAGAAAGCAATACGTCTGCTCTCCAGTGGCAAAGCCCCTGGCTCAGACTCCATCCCAGCTGAAGTCTACAAGGAAGGGGGCACAGCCCTGATAGAAAGGCTCCACCAACTGCTTTTACTGATGTGGCAGCAAGAGACGATCCCCCAGGAATTCAAAGACGCTTCCATAATCCACCTTTATAAGCGCAAAGTTCCTGCCAGGCCTGCGACAACCACCGGGGTATATCCTTGCTCTCAATCGCAGGAAAGATACTTGCCAGAATCCTACTGAACTGCCTCACTACGCACCTTGACGAGGGACTTCTACCAGAAAGCCAGTGTGAATTCCGGACAAAAAGTGGGACCATTGACATGGTGTTTGCTGCAAGGCAGCTACAAGAGAAATGTCAGGAGCAAAACGCAGACCTTTTCTCCATCTATGTTGACTTGACAAAGGCCTTTGATACTGTCAGCAGAGAAGGCTTGTGGAAGGTAATTGCCAAATATGGATGCCCGGGAAAATTTATATCCATGGTGCAGCATTTCCATGATGGCATACAGGCACGAGTCCAGGACAATGGACAGACATCTGAGCCATTCCCAGTAACCAATGACGTCAAGCAGGGTTGTGTTCTGGCACCGACATTATTCAGTCTATTGTTCTCCGCCATGCTGACTAATGCTTTCAGAGACGGAGATGTTGGAGTCGGCATCAGGTACCGTACAGATGGAAAATTGTTCAACCCCAGGAGGCTTCAAGCGAAAACCAAGGTTATGACAGATACCATCAGGGATCTCCTATTTGCTGATGACTGCGCCCTCAATGCTGGCTCAGAAGCCGACCTGCAACGCAGCATTGACAAGTTCTCCAGCTCCTGCACAAGCTTCAGTCTCACCATCAGTACCAATAAGACTGAAGTCCTGCATCAGACGGCCCCTGGAAAGCCATATGTTGAGCCCAACATCACTGTCAATGGCCAAAAACTCGACGTAGTTAACCGCTTCACCTACCTTGGCAGCACACTGTCACAGAGCATAACTATTGATGACGAGGTGAACCTCCGCATTGCCAGAGCCAGCGCATCTTTTGGCAGACTGTATACCAGCGTCTGGAATAGAAGAGGCATCAGCATCCAGACCAAACTAAAGGTCTACAGGGCAGCTGTGCTCCCCACACTACTTTACGCATGCGAAACGTGGACGGTGTAGCAATGCCACGCCAAGAAGCTGAACCACTTTCATACAACAAGTCTCAGGAAAATCCAGAACATCAAGTGGCAAGACAAGGTTCCAGACACTGAGATACTCACCCAAGCTGATCTCCCCAGCATCCACACCATCCTGATGCAGTCTCAGCTACGCTGGGCGGGACACGTTGTATGCATGCCAGACCACTGGCTGCCTAAGAGACTCTTCTATGGCGAGCTACAGCAAGGACAGCAATCCCACGGAGGTCAGAAGAAACGCTTCAAAGACAATCTGAAAGCTGCATTGAAAGCGTTCAACATAAAACCTGATTTCTGGGAGCAAGCAGCCAGCGATCGAGTCACATGGCGTTCCTCCATGCACAAAGGCTCCAAGTTGTGTGAATCTAGCAGGACAGCAGCAGCGGAGCTGAAGAGGCAAGCCAGAAAAGCGCGTGCCATCAACCCTCCTGGAGATGTCTCACTCATCCCTTGTCCTCTACGCAAACGAACCTTCCGTGCAAGGATTGGCCTTATCAGCCACCTGCGCACGCACAGAACAGAACCAGCCCCTACAACCCTCGGATGCCTAGAGTGGTCCTCATCGACTCGACGGACGAACGAATATAGTCTATACATGGAGTCAATCCTGAAAGGGACATCATATATGTAATGTATTTTGGGTCCTGACTATTAAGCAGCTGTCCTAGGGTAGAGTGGGAAGAGGGGTTTGGGAGCTGATGGTCAGGTAAGCAGATGTCAGGATTTGTAGTGGTGGGCCATTAAAGTGCCAGTATGTCTGATCACTTTAAACCCAAATCAACACCATTTCCAAAAGGCAGGTATTCTGTAATAGCATTCAATCAAATTTCCTCTTACTGAAATCTGCATCTATATTATCAGTTCTTTTACCTGAGGTAGAGCAATATGCTGCATAGAAATAGAGAGGAAAATGTAATGATCATACCCAACTAAAACAAAGTAAAATCTTGTTATCGTAGGTGAAGAAAGTAAGTATATAAGAGCAGTTTGCCTAACAATACACAGCAATTATAAAAACACACTTACCTGTCTATCAAGCAGTTCTGAAATTATTTTCCTAGGAGAATTAATTTCTTTCTCTGTGATTTCACTCTTCACAAAGCTCTCAAGGTCTCTGACTGCTGCTTTGAAATTTGACTCAGAATCTAATGTTATTCTAAACACCAAGCTGCTGGATTTGCTTCTTTCCTTTAATGATTTTCCAACTGCTGGAAATTTTCTTGCTGGAAACAAACAGAAAGATTTCTTGTAGAAAAAATGTACATTCTACATCTCTGACACAATGTAATCAGAAGAATTAATAGTGATCTCATATTTTAAGTCAAGAGAGCCTATCAAAAACATGGGACACATTAAACAATGACTTCTGCGTTGGACCATATTGTCTTTTCTGGTAAATATCAGTAGATCATGTTGCTTTGTATTTAACTTTGTCATATTTTGTTTCTCACTGATCAAGTAATGATATATTTCAGGTTTAAAATTCAAGAAAACCCCAAAAGGTAGGAGTTACAAAACAACACATTCAACTTTCATCTTCTATTGCAGCATTGGATAAATGACAAAACTCAGAAATATGACTGGTGGCAGTGAAATAAGAGGCCCAATTAGGCAAAGAATCACTCACCTGGCTGACATTTGCTTATAACCAAATGCAAGAACAGTTGACCAAGGTATGGTATGTCAGCAGGATGCTTTCGATAGTGTCATCCACTGTTTATGACTGGATATGTTATGAAAAAATTGGTATCCATGATTTTCTATTTTAGGCCACAAAAAAAACGTGTGTTTCCTATTGCACTGGTTTTAAAATTAGGTAGGTACGTAGGTAGGTATTTTTTAAGACTTTATATATTTTATAATGATTAGTATACAAATCTGGCTGAATTAGATGTACAAATCAATTTCCAGAATTTTTTTTAAAAACAATTTGTCTTTTTTATTTGTTTTCTTTTAGCCTGGGGAAAAAAGTGTTAGGGTCATGAGCAACAAAAAACAGGCACAGTCGGCTGACCAGAAATGCACATACCTTTATGGACTTGTATATTTTCATCCATATTTCATTGCAAATACAGAGCTGCCAACCCTCCAGACTCGCAATTAGTAAAAAGTGGGATAAAAATTAGTGAATTTTGAATGCAATTAGTGAAAAATTATATCATGACACTAATTCCATCCACTTCAATGGTTAGTACTGCATTATATGAAAATCCCAAAATAAAACTAAAATATATTATTTACACTGATTACATGTACTACTTTAGTTGCAGCCAAATTTACCAATATACAGAAACTTCACGCTATTTGTCATGATACGATCCTGTGGCAGTCTTGAACTTCCTCAATCAGACTATGGTAAATTTGTTTTCAAAACAGTTCAGGCTTCTTGCTGGTTAATCTTGGTAACTAAAATTGTCGCAAATTTTCAGCACCTAAGGAGGCACTACAGTTTGTCTTATTTTTCCTCACAACAGGAAATAATCTTTCTCTGTCACTGTTGCTGATCTCCAGCTGAGAAAGAGAGGTTATGTTCAACAAGAAAGCTCACAAACAATGCTTCAGCATTGGTAGCATGCAGGACTTGAGTAGGTGGCTTAAAGTACTCCAAAACTGAAATCTTTTGGAGGTGTTACAGCAGTCACTCAGCCTGCCCATATGAAATGTTTAGGCAGATTCCGCCTGGAGTTTAGGTGGATTCCGCCTAAAAACACCAAATTTCAGACAGACTTTAGACAGACTGGGAATACGGCTAAGGTGACAGACTGAATCCGTCTAATAGTTAAGTGTACTATTTCTTATATTCCTCCTAAAGGATAACTGTTAGACGGAAAAGTTCTGCTTGTCCAGTTCATTTCCCTACTTTAAGATGGATTTCGGACTTAGACTGATTTTGGCAGAAATGTTAGGCGTAATTTTGAACTTTATCAAAAGAACTACATAAGCATAGAATCTTTGGACTTAGAAAATTTGGTGCAAGGTGGATTTTCGACTTGATCTGATGTTTAATCTGAAAAATAAGTTTCTTTTACTTCCTATTAAAATATGCTCTACAATAATCATACCCAAGTGAAAATGTGACTGAAATTTCAGCAAAATCAGAGTGAAAATTTTTTGACATTCACTCAAATGTCTCTTTTTTTTCACTAAAATTATTATATTTTAGATTTTACCAAAATTTCTGAAAATATCAGTGAAATTTTGTTACTGAAATTTCACTGGCTGCCAACATTTCCGAAAATATCAGTGAGAATTTGTGATTGAAATTTCACTGACACTTTGCCCAAAATTCTGAAAATATAGTGATATTTTGTGATTGTAATATCACTGACATTTCAATACAAAATATCACTAAGATATAATAAAATTTATTTCTTGTTTCTTGTACAATTTGAATGATTTTCAGCAACATTTATATTTCCTGTTTCTGATAGCTGTAATTTCATTGTTCATTTTGGGAATAATAACTTCTTTCCAAATCTTTCCTTGTATTGTTTTTTAAAAATTGTTCTTGTTGTTGTTGTATTTTTGTTTAACTTCAATTGGATTAAACTTCCCTCAAAAA
>JAECUM010054267.1:0-27742 GCA_016617855.1 Megalonaias nervosa
GTAGCAGGTGATCGGGCGTTACTGATTGATTGGTGGACGCTGAGTGCTTGATTGACCAAGGAACTGAATGGTGGTCGGTGACTACCTGAAATGCTGACTGCTTGATTGACCAGTGTGACTGGTAGCCATGTATTCTGGTGACGGAGTGTAACTCCATACATGTAATCTTTTAGCCGTAGGCTAATTTTGGTGTTTGTTATACCCAGTGTTTTGGGATTGAAAAGATATTTTGTATATCTTTCCCATTGTTTTCATCATTTTACTATTTGAGCAAAGTTCCTCATTTCTCACTATTTGAGTGAATACATTTTACTATATGAGCAATGTACATCACTTTTTACTATTTGAGTAAAACACATCATTCTTTTCGTCTTGTGAAACTCCTGTGAATCATTCACCTTTGTCGTTGTAATGTGTAAGGCCATTTATTTGTAGTTGTATTTGTTGCATTATAGGTTCGTGCGGATTGTGTTAATTTGTCCAATATTTGGATCTTATACATGCACGTATTAATAATAATTCTTTTCTCATTCAAGACATAAATCAATAAACATTGTATTTGTATCACCATCAAGGGAGGCCCCGAGTGGCCGAGTGGTCTAAAGCGCTCATCGTTACGGATCACTGCCATCTCACCTCTGTCTGCGTGGGTTCGAGTCTCGGGTTCGGCCAATGTGGGAAAGCTTGCCAGTAGCTTCTCGTGGTTCGTTGGTTCTTTCCGGGGTGTTATCTGGTTATTCCTCTACCATTAATACTGGCTGCCATGTATCTTGTGTTGAAAATGGCTTTAAACCCTACAACAATAACAACATCACCATCAAAAGTGTTGATATAAATCCGAAATCCAACCCGGTTATCTTGTTACAGTCTTCACATTCTTTATTTACATGTTTATCGCTTTCTTTTCTCTACTTTTTTATTTTCCTCATTATTGTCATTATATCTCTACAACGCTTTCATTATAGGAGGTAGAAAGCAACAAGGAAAATGAAGGCTTGCATGTTTAGCTGTTTAGTGAATGACACATCTGTAGCATTTGATTTATGGATGACCACAATTTCCTGTACTACTTATCGGAAGCGAAGATCTAGAACCTGAAATGTGTTATCTTTTTAGTCTGAAAACTACGGACATTTGAGAATAGCGATTGTCTCTATTTATTGCCTGTGTACTTGACACATGGTGTTTTGGAAGCAATCACAACAAGTCAATAAATCAATTATGTTTTGCTTTTAAAGGCATTTTATTTTCGCAAATTTACAACAGCGCATTAGCTGGCCATGCTACTTTTAGTTTGTAATAGGAGAAGTGGAAATAATTCATTTTAAACATTCCATATCCTATGTCATCTGTCTACCATTAAATTGTAATAGCATATGAGATTCACATGATGCACTTGCATTGTGACATGAACCATATGGATTATGGTGATACTAGAACTGTTGTTGTAATACTACAAATGCATATTTTATACTACGTCAATGTCTTCTCTAAGAAAAGATACTCAAAATATCGGACTCGTATTGGGCTGGATGAAAATAGAAAAAGGTTTAAAAATGATGTCATGTTGGCTAAAAATGAGTTTCAATTTTTTTTTACAGGAGCACAATGTTTCATATCTTGGATTGGGATGCAAATTAGGTCCTTTGTAAGTAGAACTTCAAGCCATAAAAAAACAGATGGTTCTATGTATGTTCATGTGTACGAATAAAATAAATTACATTGCATTTGAGAATATTACTGTGCTCTGTCTCTCTTTCTCACTCTCTCTCTCATCTTGACATTTTGAATTTTAGCTTCATTAATGTATCGAACAGTTCCAAATTTATATAGACGCTAAACTGTATATAAGCCTTTTTGCATTTTCGGTATGTATGTATGTATCTACATCTATTTCTACATCTACTCAGCTAGTCAAATAGGTTCAATACATATCGACCAAATTTTTATCCTACCTTTCTTGCCGTTTAATCAGTTTGGCTGCTGCTGAACTTTAACCAGTTTTCTTTATTTTTCTACCCGAGGTGTCAGTTAACAATTAATAACCTATTATACCACTTTTATAAAGGAACACTGTGAATTAGCCATCCTGGATAAATTCATGGATCGGTCGGTTCGAGGTAACTACTTTCAGACGTGTAATATATCAATTTATCACATAGTCGGTAAAGATTTTTTTTATAGTATCATATTTTTTATATCACAACGTGTTACATATCACCTTATGTGATCCTGATTAGTCCAAATAAGCTTATAAAATCATTGTGCAGTATTCTCTTTACTGATTGACTGTGATCATGAGAAAACCTCTTTAACCCCGCCTTCTGTGATATTTTGTTTTAAATGAACATTTTGGGGGCCATTTTTGGACTCGACTCACCAAATGCAATCGGGGCAAAAATGGTCTTGTCTGCTTGAATATGACCAATTGACCCCCACTTGGGTTTGTTATGTGATGTATAACAATATCATCATATGAAAAATGTGATAAAGCCCTAAGACAAGAACAACAACAAATATTAAAGCCAAGGGCATTGCTCATTTGATGGCGGGGGTGGGGGTGGATGGGAGGTATATCTTAACATATAGTCCACCCTATATACAAGCGTTAAATGTTAACTTACAGAAGTAAATAAACTCACCTTTGTTCACAGAAAGTTGTGGACATAATAGGTCTCCCAACTGACAGAACGTCATTCAATCACAACATATTTACGCGGTAAATATGTGATGTAAATTCGACTCAGAAAGAAATTTGTTTACGTCTTCTGTACATTACAGTAAATATGAAAATTTCTGCATCCATTAAAACTCTTTTCACTTTAGCTTCATAACAGTGTAATATTTCATTGTCAAAGTGACACTTTACGGTATACATGGATAATGTATTCTAGGCCTAATCTAACTGGTACTGTCTAAGGTATGAAACAATGAAAAATTACACGCATTGGACATTCTGAGTTGAAAATGATTGTCTTTTAAAAATGTTATGTTATTCAGATGGACGCTTGTACTTAGATTTATAGTTTGTAAAAAATTGTAATCTACTTTTAATAGTTCAACTTTGTATGAGACTATCTTTCACGTACATCAAATGAAAGGTGCATAGTCTGTGAGAATGTTCGAAATTATTAATTAATTATTATTTTTTCTTTGTATCTAAATGATTTCCACTGAAATAAAAACTGTGATAAAAAGAATCTAAAATGGGTAATGTATTAATATTAAATTTAGGAAACTCATTGAGTAATGTCCAACGTTTGGCTCGTACGATTTTATTCCTGGATATGAAATGGTTCTGATTTCAAAATTACTCAGATAATTTTAATATTTCGTGCAGTGTTCGTTGACTCTGGGCTAATTTGGGTATACTTCAAAATATTAAAGATATATATTGATTGTGTCGTGTTGTACTTGCATTTAAGATGTTGAGCAACTTCTGTAGATATCAAATATCTACACTTATGCAAATTATTACATATTTCGAAACTTTATGCACAGATCGTGTATACGTTTTATGATCTTACAAACTTGTATATTATTCCTGTTATTATTATCATTATTATTATCATTATTATTATTATTATTATTATTATTATTATCAGTAGTAGTAATACATTTGATTTGTCTCTCTTGTCATCTCATCTGAAGACTCTTGTTTTCACTCTGAGGAAAGGATATATATATATATATATATATATATATATATATATATATATATATATATATATATATATATATATATATATATATATATATATATATATATAGTTGAAGAAAAACAGACTACCTGCAAACGAAGCATACTGACTATAAGCGATGTTAATGCCTAAGCGAGCTGCGCCTGGAAGCTGTCCACTTTATCGATGGCTCCCTGACCAACAAAAGCCTACAAAGCTCTGCCGAATCAATCCAGGTATTGATTGTATATCGAAAGATATACACTCCAATAACCAAACGAGTAATGGATCAATAATTGACAAATAACAGTGTTACAGACCTACTCAAAAATGTGATTATTAATAGCATAGAGACATTTATGGCAGGATTAGTCAAGACATAAGGGAGATAACTCAAGCTGGAGAAACGTTTTCAGCTATTTAAGATGCCTGGGTTAAGGATCATCAGTAACAGATGTGGATCAGGTAATGGCATAGAGAAGTGTACACGTACGGGCACTCGGCATCGGCAGTATATTATCTTTTAGCTGACTTTTGCGCCTTAAAAAATGCATCGTCCCTCGACAGAGATGGTAGAGTCTATTCATCTGCCAAGTGTATTGTCAATGACTACATGGGCAAATTAGAATCGAAAGCAGTGAATGAATATATGGGTAAGATATTTGATACATGTAGAACATATAAGAAGGAGTATCTTCTAACCATAAACTCAAGGATCTATTATTGATGCGATGTTAATGATATCAACTATAACAAACGTAATAATGCGTTGAAATAATTACTGATATTTACTATGATGCAGCAAGGAACAATGAAAACAGTAAATATAAAGCCACGCCTATTTGCGATATCTCCAACACAACTTTTGAAAGGTCAGTTTCGGTTTTATAGGTGCTAAAAGCAACGCCTTGATATATCTAGGACAGTTCCGAATACAATGCACAACTGATTCACTTGAGTATTATAGATTCTATTGACATATGTATACATCACGTAAAAGAGGGAAGCAAAAATAACACCAATTAGAACCAAAATATGGCTTTGTATTGGCATGATTCTCTTAAAATATTCAATGCGAATTTGAACCGAAAAATGAATTTTAATGTAAATATGTATACATCTTGTACAGGAAGTAAGTAAAAACAATACGATTTGGAACCAAAACATGGCTTTTAATTGGTATGCATCTTCGTTAGCCAAAGTTCTGATATCATAACCCTATCTTCACCTTGGCGTATCGAGGATATATTTCTGTGCTTCGGGCCTGTGAATTTCATTGGATGCGGCGAGAGGCCACCACATCCAATCCAAATTAAGCTGTTTAAATTTGAACACTGTTCCTGCATGATCGAGACAACGGGAGCATACAACTTGAATGGACTGATAAATAAGCAATTTTCCACTGCATGTTCGTGTTTGTACAAATACTTTCACTCAAACAAAGCTATAATGGCTTCCCGCTAGTACATAGTCATGTATTCGATGTTAAACTTACAAAGTATCCTCCACCATTTCCGGCCGATGTACAATGCACCGCTGTTACATGCTATTGGTTAGTTGGCATTACATACTAAAGGAGGCAAGTCATGCAATCCAAATCGCTACGACAAAGCCATAAAATAGCTGTTCGATCAGCCAAGGTGTAGATGGGGTTATGTAACCTTGAGTAGCGAAGATGGCTGGTATAATGCTCTTAAAACACTCAATTGAATCAAAACAGAAACATGGAGTTTTACTGACATGTTACTCTTAAAGTACTCAACACGAATTAGAACCAAAATATTGCTTTTATTGCCATTATTCTCTTAAAATACTCAGCTTGTATGGCGCATAGTAAAGAGTCCGAGCACTCGTGCACTAAGCAGTATTGACTCCAGTAGCAAAAATATGCTCTATAGGATGCATAATAATTATTATCTATATTATTATTAGCGTTATTATTATTATTATTATTAGTAGTAGTAGTAGTAGTAGTAGTGGTAGTAGTAGTAGTGGTAGTAGTAGTAGATTTATTTCTGAAGTAAATTGCTATTATATCGCTGAAATAAATCATCATTAGCAAAGGCCCTACATTACCCCAATTTGTCTCTGCTCAGGACGTAATATGCACGATAGCCGCATCCCTCAATAAAGCAAGACTTTTGTGTTTATTTAAAAAAGCATTGGAAAGTCAAAGATACCTCGCTGTGGAACGGACTGATTCTCATCAAAAAGATAGATCAATTGGTATCCCTAATCACCACTTGAACATCAATACCGGAATTAAAGCATAACATCAACGTTAAAATTCTTATAAACACATAATCTTAATGACACAATAACCTGATTTTCACACATCTCTGCTCTTTCATATGTCGAATGCTATTTCTAGTATTCTCTATATGTTATGTATGTGTTGCAAAGACATCCAGACATGATAACGGACATACATTAAAAAGTATCAATACGTTTATTACATATTTCACCTATCTGTATGATTAGTCATCTGAAAAAGTAAACTCAAATCTTATGACTTTTCTCCCATCATATCATATTGCACAAGGGAGATTCACTAATGTCTTGCATTTTTTCTTTTCTTTCCATTTCTCTCTCTTCAATGTGAGTAAGTGTCATTATATCACTATGTTCATCTTGCATCACACTTAAACTCATGTTCGTATCCAAGTATGCATGCAAAAATCGGCTGCTTGACAGAATAGAGAACAAATCTTGAACTTTCTTGAACACAAAAGTGACACACAGGCCATACGTAAATACTAAATGCTTCAAATAAAATCAACATTATGTCGTATGAGGTGTCATCATAGAGCAACATTATGTCGTATGAGGTGTCATCATAGAGCAACATTATGTCGTATGAGGTGTCATCATAGAGCAACATTATGTCGTATGAGGTGTCATCATAGAGCAACATAAACAAGAGGTAGAAAGGAATAAAACAAACGAAGAAACAAAAAGAGAAGAAGTGACACAAAGGGACACAGAGAAATAACATGGATTATCTAAGCCTAGCATGTGCTAGCACAGTTTGATGGCCGGATACGGTATGCGACCTGGGTGAGTCCGCTTATTTACATCATAAGCGTGTGACTTTAAAAATTGCTTATCCGGCCTGAGCCATAAAGGAAGTCGCACATGCCTGATGTAAACATTTAAGTCCAGGTAGTATCAAAAGAAATATATATATATATATATATATATATATATATATATATATATATATATATATATATATATATATATATATAGCAGAAGAAGTATATATATATATATATATATATATATATATATATATATATATATATATATATAAACACGTGTGTTTTATAGACGTGGTTGTATGTGATGCATTCCACCATGAATTCTTTCGCTGTGCACGCGGGATGAACAGCCGTGGCAAATCTGTTTATCGGCTCTTGAGGGCATAGGTCAGGTTATGAGTTCACCTTCTAGCTTTAAATATAATTTGATCTTATTTACCCACAAGACCTGGCGTACACCGCCACATTGCTTAGGGACGAAGAAAATAAATTCGGCTTTTATGCAATGTGATGCTTATGCATTACTATACCTTAAACTCTCTCAACTTTACTGACCTACTCTAATCAATATGTACATAATCACACGCAGATATGCATCTTTGAACAAAATTTGGTAGGAGAAGCAAACAAAAAGACATGCTGTATAGACCTTACGTCCCCTAATTTGGAATAGAAATGCTTTAGCAACTCTGAAAATAATTGTTTATCGTTCTGTCCAGTAAATTACTCATCATGTAGTACCATCTGCCCATTGTCATCTTTTGCATCCATTATTTCCATTATTTCCATTCCAGGCTTCATAAAATTATAATATCCATTTTGCTAAATGTTATGGTCTTTTATTATCCTCATGTTTCTTTTCATTAGTGTTTTAATTCATATATTTCGCAATTCTTCTGTTTCCGTATCTTTTCTCACGTTCATTATAATTGTTTGTTCGTTTTTCATTCCGTCATTCATTACGTCTACTCTTTAACTTATCAACTTTTATTGTACATTCATTTTAATTATGGAACTGACTGATGACATCGAAAACTAAATAAATTAGATTATCAATAGCAATGTGTTTGAAAAAGTCCCTTTGAACGAGGGAATTGGCTCCGCAGTGAGTTCTCATAATACATGCAAGGCCTCTGTCTACGTCGAGTTATTGTATTGCATTTATATTTGGAAGCGTTTCAAATAGTGTGATTACTTGAATATGAACCGTAAGTATCTTAGCAACTTTGAGATAGGATTAGTAATACCCATTGTATAGGTGCGATGACGAGTATGTTAAACATTAATAATTATCTCAATAATACGTAT
This sequence comes from Megalonaias nervosa, assembly GCA_016617855.1. NCBI lineage: Eukaryota > Metazoa > Mollusca > Bivalvia > Unionida > Unionidae > Megalonaias > Megalonaias nervosa. The sequence goes on from JAECUM010054267.1 coordinate 8,030, forward strand.
TAGTGTTTCAAACGTGGTTCAAAACAATTGTCATATTCAATAAACAGGTTAATTGTTCTGATTATATATCTATCGTAAACACATTGGAAGAGGGGTATATAAACATCCTTGGTTGAATGTAGTATACAGTGTTCGATACGGTCTATCGCTGAGACTTGTTTCACAAGTTTAACAGACATATAATGCAAGGAAAGATCTGGCGCATCCTGAAAGACTCATTCAAACAGTCTAAATGTTTTTCTATTAGTCATGGCATAGAAACAGGGCCGCACTTTATCTGTGTGGTTGCTCGTGTTTTATGGCTTTGTGTCTCATTAGTCATTTTAGCAGACGACGCACCACTGCAACGATTAGTTTCCATCATTGAATACATTTGCTTGATAAAGATTTTAACTACGTTCAAAGGTGTAGCCTTAGATATGACCCCCCCCCCCCAAAGTACTGACTTGCTCCCCTAAAATCAAACGGTGGTATAGAAGAAACATGCCAAAAGGGAAACATATGTTAATTCCTTTTATGTCGTTTTCATCAAAGGCGGCAGAACGAATCCGTTAACAAGTCATAAAATAGATATATAAAAATAAATCTCTCAGAGAAATACTTGCTAGCTTTCTAGTAAACTCCGCGATGAAAGGTAAACTAATGCTAGAGGCTGGTAATTAATCATAGATACCTAGTATAATGGAAGTAATTTATTATAGCCCAAGAGGATATTGGAGGGGTAGAGCAGCGATTAGTAAACTTGCTGATGCAGCAAATGTCACACGTTGTGCTGCTGCGAATTGGTGAGCACGACAGGTAATATGGCAAATTTATCTACCACCACCTAAACAAATTCAGTACGCACATTTTGATGTCAGTACTCCCAATGAAGTTCATCAGGCAGATATTTTGTTTTGACCACATGATACTATTAGGACACGTAAACGTCAATCGCGCACATACAAATATGCGTTCACTGTCGTTGACGTTGCAAGTAGGTATAAAGAAGCAGATCCACTATCAATAAATAAAACAACAACTGAAATTCCATCTGCTTTTGAATGAATTTATCAACGTGGTGGTCTACGATGGCCACAGCTACTACATGTTGATCCTGGCAAAGATTTTATTCGTGCAGTATCATCTCTGATGAAAAAAACATAATGTCAAAATCAGACGAGGACATACCGCAATTCATCGCGATCAGGCAATCGTTGAACGATTTAATCGAACACTTGCTGAGTGGTTATTTGGATACCAGTATGAGCAGGAAAGAAACCTAAATAAAGATCAGAAAAACAAAAGATCTCGTGAATGGCTTGCAAGACTACCAAGTGTGATAGCTGCGTTTGATAATGAAATTACTCGTGCAATTTCTATAAAACCCATCAGCACGATCACAAAAAATATGCCAGTACTACGACGTGACTCTTCCTCAAAACAACCAGTACTAGGAAATATGACTGTAAGATATTTATATGAACCTGGTGAACTTGAAAGGGGTAAAAAGAGAGCAAATGATCCTATTTGGAGTGTGACCACACATAACATTTCCAGTGTGGTAAGATCCACGGGTAGACCTGCAATCTACAGACTAGATTCAACTGCTCCTCAATCTGGATTTGTATAAGTTATGACTTATGTGTAGTTATTAAGATTACATTACTTCACAAGTAATTCCAGTAGATACACAATTACCACCGCCTTCACTTCTTATGAAAGCAGGACACCAACACCCCTACGTCGATTACACTCAAGACAGTTGATATCACATTTTCGCGTGTGTGACCGAGATTACTCTTAATTCTTTCCACTGTGAATTGTCCTGGATTATCATTCGAATACTGCCATAACATTAATGTGTTACAGCTCGCACAATAATTATTATGTCGTTGTTTCAGCGTGATGATAAATTCAATATCATGATCAAAGTCACGTTTAGTTTTTGTTTTTTTTTGTCAGATCGCTGATAAACAGCTCATTTTTTTATTATTATCTCATCGCAATTGGTATCAGTGGTTTCCTAAGTCATTGCGCAGTCTATGATAACCCTTCGTACCTGAAACATTCTTTTGACTCTCGACACCGCTAGATAAACTAAAGTTGACCATTCGATGCGATCATCGACAATCCAGATATTTGTATCAGAAATAGTTAATCCTTGTGACGAATGAATCGTTATGGCGTATCCTAGAGTCCACGGAGACTTATCCATCGTTCATGCGCTCTCAACAGCACTCACAGGAACAAAAACAATATCACTAAGAAGGAGTTTTGTTTCCTTGGTTCTACCAAGCGTCCTGGAATCTCAGCTTCAACATTTTTTGCGTGTGTCTGCTGGGCGATAACACAATGGAACAGGTAGGTCTGAAAACTTTTCTTTATGCAACAAAAATAATTGCCGTTGGGCGTATCAAGAACTATTTTCCGACTTGCAACTATGAAATTTACAGGCCTCCATAAATTCCAAAAATCATTCATCGTAGTCTCTGGAATTACTTCACGCATTATCTTACATTGAATCTTATCTGGCTGCAGTCTGATTAACATTTTAAAGCCTTCAGCGGTTCATCAATAGCTCTATGATCATCAGTTATCTCCTCATAATAATCTACGAAATTTTTCAGCCATTCATGCGGCGATGATTCAACAAAAGTTGGCAGTTGACCATGATCATCACACATGATAACAGCAGTATTTCTCGTTAACAACTAGTCAAGAAATATTTTTCATACTTCCAACGATACCGTACAAATTTCATCCCAAATAATAATTTTAGGAATATGTCTCTCACCCATTCGTTGTGAAGTCCATTCATCTCCTTTCGATCGAAAGCAACTATGATACGTACACGAATTTACTCCTCGTTCGTTCATTTCTCTGGCGAGTCTATATGTGTGTGAAAATAAACATATCAAAATTCCGAAATAATTCAATCGCACGTGTCGTTTTACCAGAACCTCCAGGTCCATTGAGATAAACAGTCTTATGTCTAGCCACATGAAAGTTTTGATATTTGTTTATTTTTGTAATATATTTCCTTAGATTCAACGTCGGCAGATTCAGAATAACTAAGTATCTTTTCTCGTTTTATTATCTATTCGCCCCATGATGCATCAGTGCCGATATGTAATTGTATTAGCAATCCTGCGTATGTTTTACTGATATAAAATGAATCCGTTGCGACTCTAACTGGGGTATCAGAAAATCTGTTTATCATCGATAATAAATCTATCAAATGAGTAATCTGTGGCGAGCCACCATCAGTGTAACTCACAATTGTTCCTAATTTAGTTCAGTCCGATAAATTGACATTATTCCGACTAATAACTGTGCTTCTCTCCGTTGTATCAGCAATTATAAAATCGAGTTCAGCTTCGTTGATAATTAATCTACAACAATGTCATTTATGGTCATATGATCCCCCTTGCGTAAATTTACCAATTATTTTCCTACCAAGATCCTTTGCGAGTTTATTCTCAAAATCAAATATATCAGGATTTTCCTCAGGGGAATATTTCTTTTGTTGTGGTAACCAAACTTGTTTTTGCGGATTATGATATAATTGCGTCACTTACAGCTGACGATATCAAAATTTCCGCATCAATCATATATCGCACTAAAGCTATTGGAACACAATTTTTTCTGAAAAATCTCTTCCATATCAAACATAAACGATCGGATGCAGATTCCGCGCGAAATCAAATGACTCTGTGCATGCAAATTCTGTCAGGTCAAAATCTGTTATGGGTCCATTTATCGCAATTCTGGTCATCTCGTGTGTTGGATGACCAAATCTTTTGAAATACTCAAAACATTCTCCGTATTCAAGAAACTTCCTGGATAACATGCAACCATATCAACCGAGATAACATCCTTATAATCGTATTTAGTGTTCCACAATCCGCCGTGTCCCTATTCGATACAACTGCGTGGGACAGCTTCAAGAAATTCCAATCGTGTTGGTTTCCATGAATTTTCCTTTTGAGCAGAGTTGGCAGCAGTTGACTGAACAGTGAAGCAATTACTGAGCAATCGTTCGACAACATCTGTATCGTTCGTTTATTTCAACGCGAGATTTTTCATTTCGTTGTGGAGAGATTCTGTACGATAAATATCTCCATTAGGCCGTTCAAACTGATTATAGTTCACAGATTCTGAACTCTGAAACAGCGACACAGATACAGGGTTACTCGTACTGATATTTCTGATAAAATCAAACATACCACCGTTATAGAATTTAACAGTTCGATTTTGTGGAAATATTGTTATGTCCGAAGTGGACGCATGTGCGTTATGATCAATAATCTCTATCGAAGCTCCATTTGTTATGTTTCGATTCATACAAAATCTCTCCGGTTAATTTCTTCTCTCTTATTGGAAATCTTAATTTCTTTCCAGTTCAGCAACATTTTTGAAAGACACTCTGGTATCTTTAACTGTTTCTGCCCACTCATTACTATTTTACGTCTTAAATCCGTTAAACCGTTTCCTCATTTCGCGTTTGTGTTTGTGAAATGTTCTGTAACTCGCTCAACAATACAATTCAGGCGAGAAATTTTCATTGGTAGAAGTTTATCGATGTTAGGTTTATCATTCAACGGATATATCGCATAAACAACTATCGTTACAGGATACTCTCGTTCATAATAACGTCTATGAATTCCAGTCAGTATTCCTGGTTTTTAATTTTTATTTAACGTGACAATATTTCCAGTGTGGTGTAATCGAAAAGGATCAAGTTTGTCACGGATAATCCAGATGTCATCTACCGCTAAGATAAATTTATTCTAAAAATATATTTTCGTGCAATGTCGAGATAATTAATAATTGTCTCTGCTGGCGTATCATTCAATGTAGCTTCGACAACGCCACCGACATCGCCTTCGGTGTCACGTATACTTCTTAATGTTGACCAGACATGAGTTGCACCATCGTTGCGAAATTCTCTCTTGGCCTCACTGAAACGATTGATTAGATTCTTATTCGTTAAATCAACCAAATATTGCCTTGACAATTGAGGAGTTATTTTGTCGAGATCAAAACTGGCTTTAGAAGGATTAATCGCAGATAATGTAGCAAATTCCTCGATGTTATAATTAAGGCAAATATATATTTAATAAAAGTTTAGTTATATATATATATATATATATATATATATATATATATATATATATATATATATATATATATATATATATATATACTATATATATATATATATATATATATATATATATATATATATAATGATTCAAGCAAAGAATCAGTGTAAGTGGTTTATGATTGGTTCTTAAGTTCCTTGTAACAGGGTTTGGGTAAATGAATGATGTGGATATCACATGCAAAGTGTTCGTCGAGGGTACCTAGGACCAAAACCGAGTCTAATGTGTGGTGTTGGGGTTAGAGGAGAAACGCAGCTGTGTGTAAAATGCGGTGGTAAGAAATACAGAGTGCTGAAACAATATTATGATAAAAAAAAACAACGCCGATGGCGTCGGTAATGAGTCTCCCATGAAAAGCTCCGAAGTCTATCACGCTAGATTTACACCACAACAATAAAATAATAATTTAGACAAAAAAAATGTTATTGTATAAATGGCGCAAAATGAATTTGTGAAGCATGCCACAAGAAGATATATATCCGACGTCGTTCAACTTGCTTGTCAGGTACTCTGTTTTGCTATTTTTTTAAAATTTATTTATTCAGAATCAGATTCATTCAGATTATAATATTTATTCAGAATGAGATTTATTCTGATAATAATGATAATACTATTTATTCAGATTCAGATTATAATATTCTTTTTATTCTAATAATAATATTTATTTTTATTCTGATAATGACATTTATGCAGAATCAGATTATAATATTACGCATAATCAGATTTATTCTGATAATAAATATAATACTATTTATTCAGAATCAGATTATAATATTTATTTTTATTCTGATAATAATATTTATTTTTATTCTGACAATAATATTTATTTTTATTCCGATAATAATATTTATGCAGAAACAGATTATAATATTTATGCAGAATCAGGTTTATTCTGATAATAATGATAATACTATTTATTCAGATTCAGATTATAATATTTATTTTTATTCTGATAATAATACTTATTTTTATTCTGATAATAATATTTATTTTTATTCTGATTTATTTTTTTTTAATCAATTTGTTCTTTTGAGTACCATTTACCTCATCAAATTATGAAATTTGGACGATAATCATGATTTTGAATACCATTTACCCCATCAAAATTAGAAAATCAGTCCGAAAACAAGAAAAAATAAAAGTTGCATTATAATTTTATTTATTGTTGTTGTTGGTCAGTAAAAAATACTATTTTTGTTGTTTCAGCGTAATTTTATCACTAAAAATATAATTCTGAGTACCATCTACCCCATCAAATTACGAAATCTGGACGGTAATTATAATTGTGAGTATCATTTACTCCATCAAATTACGAAATCTGGACGATAGTCATGATATTGAGTACCATTTACCCCATCAAATTATTAAATGTGGTCGATAATTATAATTTTGAGTACCATTTTACCCCATCAAATTGTAGAATCTGGACAATAATCATGATTTTGAGTACCATTTACCCCATCAAAATTATGAAATCTCGACGACAATCAGCAAAAATAAATTTTCATTATAATAATAATTATTGTTGTTGTTGGTCAGTAAAGTATAATATTTTTGTTGTTTCAGCGTAATTTTATCACCAAAAATATAATGCTGAGTACCATTTACCCCATCGATTTTCAGAGTTTAGTCTGCTTTTGATTTTTCGTCAGGTATTTCCCCGACCGATGTTCTGAGTTTAGTCTGATTTTGATTCTTCATCAGGTATTTCCCTCATCGATTTTCAGAGTTTAGACTGATTTTAATTTTTAGTCGGGTATTTTCCCTATCGATTTTCAGAGTTTCGTCCGACTTTAAGTACACAAATAAAATTTCATTACACTTATTCTGATTCTGATTCAGATTATATGTATTCTGATTCAGATTCAGATTATAATATTTATTCAGAATCAGAAATATTCAGATTATAATATTCATTTTTATTCTGACACAGATTCAGACTATAATATTTATTTTTTTAATTTTGATTCAGATTGACATTATAATATTTATTTGTTTAATTCTGATTCTGATTCATATTCTGATTATAATATTTATTTTTATTCTGATTCATATTCAGCTTTGTTTTTTATTCCAAGAAAAAGTAGGTACGAACGCAGATAGAAACTTACTGTAGTAACTCAAGCAAGTGTCCGGTCTAGGCAGTAAGTCTGAAATGTGTAGTGACAACAACGAATTATGATATCGTAGATAAACTGGATGAACAGGTACTCCCACAATTAAAAATCCCGGAGGTACTTCAGGGGTAAATGAATATAGGATATATCCTTGATGTGCTTGTCTGGATCTTTCAAGATCTTGATAACTTCCATCAATAGAATCACACACCAAATTAACTGCGATCGTTGATATGATATTGACAATACCTGGTGATATATGACGACCATGACCGCCTGGATCACTGTTGCGTTGAGAATAATCGCCGTAGGGGCCATGTTTCTCCATGTGGCAACTATTTGTGGAAAATATTCATCAGTAATATCATTGACGTTTCTCTTTAGTTCTTCGGCATTGAATTCTGGTAATATGAATTTTGGCAAATCCGCTTCGGTTATTTTATAGTGTCCGAGAAATGTTTGTTTAAGTGTTTCTGTGTCTGAATTTTTTTCATTGATAATTTTTAGTGTTCTAAAAATAACCTCTCTGACATATTGAGGTCAGATGATTTGCCTTTTCAGATTGTGGTTGGGATACTCCTGCACGTAGTTTGAAATAACCGCCGTAAATTCGGTGTTCGGAATTAATAACGTAGGAAAATGAATTTATTATACGGTTCTTCGATAAATGTAGTTCCATCTTTGCTGATGACATATAATGCTCTTGCTAACTTAGGAAGTAATTCACCTTCATATTCAAAACGAGAAATATCAGTTTGTTATCATATGGTTCCATATATTTCCACGGATGAGTTTTTTGATATTCTGGAAGTTTTAAAAATATTCGTTTTTCTGAAGTGTAATCAGCTCGTTGAGGCTGCGGTGGCCTTTGATGAACAGGTGCTACCTCTGGCAATCCTAATACAGTTCTGATCGATGATTGATATATATCTACGGCGTAGTCGGGTGTTGATATTTCTATCGCAGCTGATAATGTTGGCTCATGAACCTTAATAGCGATTTTGGATTTGTTTCCTGTGATAGATTTAATCCTGCGTTGGAGTTCACTATTGATTTGTTCTATTTGATAACTACCCGTAGGAATACCAACAACTTGCCAATCTGGAGTTCCATCAGATGTATTTTTATAAGAAAACACTAATGCGTTGTTTTCAGGCAACCAACCGAATGATTTTGATCTAATATGCTGTAATATACTCGCAATTGTGCTAATACTTTTTCTTAGGCTGGAATTGCCGTTGGAAAATTAACGTCAAATTCAGGATTGGTTGAGTTCACTGATATCATCGGGATTGTTGGCGGTGTTGTATTAGCAACGATTTGTTGTAGTAACTGTAACGATCTTTCATCGTTTGATGATTTGTAAATCAGGAGCATTTCTGTGAACTCCTGATCTGATATTACTCCGACATTGAGCCCTGATGATATCAGCGATGATAATTTGGCGTGCGCGTGCGTTGCCGCTGATAGCAACGTTGTATATTCATGTAATTTATCAGCCGCACACGTATTTATTTTTATGATGATGATATTAAGAATACCATCAACACCGGCAACAATTGCAACACCAATTCCCAGCGTTGATAGCGCTGCTGGTGCTACTATTTATGATGCTGATAATGATCCGATTATAGCTGCTGTTCCAGCGATGACTGTGGATACAGAATATACAATTATATCAGTAACAACGATACCTCGACGGTCTTTGTTTAATTTTACCCTGTACTGGTCAATGATATTTTTCGGTTGGGTCTGAAACAAACATTTATTCGTATCTGTAATGTTGCGCAGCAACAAAGTCAATCGATTGGTTCGTTATATAATTTAGGTAGGTGGTAGTTCAGCGACTAATTCAAGACACCAGTAGTAAATCAAGCCGAGGTTTGTTTCGTCGGGTTCCACCACGAATGTTTCCTCGTCGTCGCGCTCCAACACTGATAACATATATCTTCTAATTGGATAACGATGTTGCAGTCAAAATGTTGTATTTGTTGTAAATGATGTAGCGCCGAGTATTGAAAATGTGTATATACCTCCAACCTGAACACGATGTTTGATGGGTTTATTGAGTGATTCCCATAATGCAGTTAAAGACGCTACTGCATATACAGGAACAGGACGATCGGTAATCTCTTTGATGTCATCGGAAATCTTTTTATTTCGGAGAGTTTAATGTTGACGATAGCTGGACTTCCAAAAGATTTATTAATAACTCCATTTGTTTTTCTACGAAAATTTAAATAAGTATTTCCGTTAGTAGTATAACTAGATCTAAATGCGGTTATTCCATCATTGATTGTCATCAGCGAATTCATCATCGGAATGTTGCTATTGTCGATGTATTTCTTCGTTGCAGAGTCATTATTTGATTCTGGTTCTCTAAGGTCAGTAATTTTATTATTAGCCATATTGAGAAAACTAGTCATTGTATCACCGACGGATAACAAACGATCATCGATCTCAGTTCTGATCACGGCATTATTGCTGTCTACGTATCTTTTTGTTGCCACATGATCGTCTGATTTTGGTTCTCTCACATTGAGAATTGTATTTCTGCTCATATTGAGATCGCCGTACATAGTATCTCCAATTCCTCTGATGCGTCCAGGAATCTCTCTCATGAATGTTAAGACTGATTCCTCCGAGTTTTTAATTTTACCGTTCTTAGTAAATATCGCTAAGTTATTTTCGGTCGCATCTGGAACTCGCAGAATAACATCTGTCAACGGGATATTACTCGTCCTTAATCGTCTTTGTTGATGCTGAAAAACAACAACTTCATTTTCGTCCACATCTACAAGACGCAAATGATTACCTATCTAGTACGTGGTATTATCAAGTGTTGCGCATTTGGATAATTCACCTTGAGGTTTGAGACTCCGAGAAGACCTTCCGAAAATATCTATCATTGTATATTCACTAAGACCCATTTAAAACGACGGTGGATGGCTATATCGTCATGTAGTTTAATCGTGCACGACTTTATGAGGTGGTGTTGTTGATGATGACACAGCATCGAGTACAGCAATTACTTCACGGCCACATATTGGCGGATCGGCTATTGTCTGTGTTGGTAATGTTGAATACCATACGGGAGTGTTTTGAAGTCCGTCGACATATTTTAAAAATTCTTTCGGTTGTGCCAAACCGTACGAATCAAAATAAATAATTCCACGTGGATCAATCGCGTATGAAGCCCATTGAGTACCTGTACCAGAACTTTTATCGAGATTAATGATAACGGCCTCAACACGATTTTGTTGTTTTGGTAATTATTCACGCATAAAAAGACCTCTGAAGTTTTTTATATTTAATCGCTTAGCAGCATCATGTAAATCAAAATTAGACATGGGAAGTATCAACGATGTGTCCCAGGAAGTCTTAGACCTTTCCCCGTGGATCGACCGTACCATGAATGAGGAGTTCCTGGCAGTCTTAGACCGTTCCCTTTTTTGGGAAGATTTTATTCCCTTTCCTGTTGCTTTCTTTAATTCCATCCTATCAACAGCTCCAACAGCACCAAGTGCAGCTGCTTTTGCAACAGCTGGGGCAGCAGCGGCTATCAACGCTGGTATAGCTGCGAGAAGTGGAAATATATCACCCGTCTTGACTGCATCTTTAATGGCATCCGCAGAGAGATCAATTCTGACACCAGTCGCTGATTTTTTTTTTTTTTTGCTTCATTGAAGTGCCTGAGATGACGTTCTGTCAGTGATAGTTTCTTTTGGACCACCTGCGACACTTCTTCAGACGGTTCTTGATGACCATTTATCTTTAAAGAAACTTCACTAACTCCAAGCGTGTCAAATACCATTGGATTTCGTTCCTGCGAATCTACTCTGGCATTTTCCTGAAACGCGATGAACACATGTCGTGGAATGACACTCCCTGCTCTGATGCTATCTGCCATGTGAATAACCCAACAACATTACTTTGAATACTGTTTGTGGTCATCATCAACCATGGTAATGTTGATTTGCCGCCGCCGTCCATAAAAGAGAGTAACCGTTGTTCTATACTCAGCGATGGAGTCATTACTGGCATCCACAATGAAAGTTTTGTTGGTATTACTTTACCTGCATCAACTGCAGCATCACGCCATATTGCATCATTGTCGGTGGCTTTTCTAACAAGTACAATTTTGTGTTTGGCTCTGAAAATAATGTTTTTCACACCTCTGCAAAATAAAAATGTATCTGATAGTGGAATCACACATGAGAACTCTTCATCGCCGTTCAACATTGTTCGACGCGATACGAATTCCAAGTTCAAGTTTTCATTCATTGATGCAACTGCTACCCCAGCTGCATTTAGTGTTACGTTTCTGCTTCCTGGATAATCAGTTGTATCCTTTGCAAACATCATTGATGGACCAGCTGATCTCGAGTAATCATCGCTGTATCTTGCTAGACCTAATATTGTCCTAGTAATGGCAACATCGTTCTGGATTTGATCAATATTTTTTGCGTCGATCATGTCTATGGCGCTTTTAAATAACGCCATAATACCGTTATTGACAAAACCAACTCGATCACCAATTCCGTACTCTGCATCATCTGCTTTCAAGAGTCTACCTTATATCTCAATGAATGCCTCAGCTGACAAGAAATATCTACTCGTATCCTGAACTTGTAATTCGATTCTTCCATGTGCGTCAGGTGCACGTGCATCATGAGAATACTATTGATAATCACGTACCGATTCATCTTTGAGAACTGATGCGTCCATGTCGAATGCGGTATCAGATACTCGGTTGAACATTTTATTATATTTGTTATCGTCTAACACGACGACCACTTCCTGCTATTAGACTAGCAGTTATATTTTTTTCTTTTTCTGATAGGGGTATACCAACCATCTCTGCTAGTTTTTGATTCGCAGCTTGATTTATTATTTTACTAACATTTGCAGGCATAACTTCGGTGCTAGGTAATTTTACTGGCTGAGGTCGGGCCTCCTGCGGTCTGCGTATTAATCGTGCTAGTCTGTCCTTGATTTCCGAGGATGCTTTACTAGCAACACCACCAACAGCACCAATACCATTATCACGAACAACGTCAATAGCTTTCATTCCAAGTTGTTTTACAATCGGAATCGCTTTTGGAGACATTCTTGTAAATCAACCCTTTACAATATCACCAAGTCCATCTCCGTAAGTAACCTCATATACTGGTAATCGTGAATTTATCACACTGACCATGACAGGGCGACGATGAGAATTATGTATGATCATCTTATTTTCTTGTTACTGATCTAATTGTATACCCACAATCACTGCGATAATCAGCGGCAATTTCATCGATGAGGGACCGATAAACATTAATATCCATGATACCACCTGTAACTAATCTCTGATAAATATCAGCTGCTTCATTAATGATTTCTATGGTATTATTACCAGCCAATTAGAATTTCTAATCCTTCAACATCGGCAAGGACATTATTGGAACATGGATTAATATGACCGCTTCCTTGAGTGACCCAATCGCTCAGACCACTTCCAGTTGTTTGTTGTCTTCTTTGGTGAATGTAATTCCATCCTTGGTGAAAATTCCCTCCTTGGTGAATGTAATTCCCTCCTTGGTGAAAATTTCCTCCTTCGTCTCATTTCTTCAGATTCCAAATGTCTCAACAGCTTTTTGTGCTTCCTCAGTTGCTGTAACAATTTTCTTGGTTGGATCGACAATTGGTTTAAATAACTGTTCTGTACCTTCTGTAAATTCCACCCGAGACTCCTGACGAGCTTGTAGTTGTTGCTTGACAGAATCACAAACGGGGAGATATTTCTTAATTGCCTCTAGTCGCTGTCGATTTAGTTTAGATGTGTGAGATTCTATGGTTAGTGTTATTATTGATATAATAATGATTTAATCACAAGCAGCAGGGAGGGCGACGACAAAAATTGAGTATCCGACGTGTAAAGAAACACGCCATAAAAAATGAAAACACAAACGTTTAAAACATCAATAACAAAATGAGCTAACCCAGTTAGAGAAGTCTTGGTCGGTTAGAGGCTTCAGTTTGACGTTATTAATCTTGTATTTTCATTTTTGTAGGAAACTCTATTTTTCAGCGAAATCTCTAACTGAAAATGTTGTAGGATTCGCCCTCCATGCTGCTGAAGGAAATGACACAAATTATGAACTCCATGAAAGTGGTAACTAATGTAGTTACTAATAAGAACAAAATAGTTACTAATAAGTTGGTTACTAATAAGAAACATATTGGTATAGTTTCACTCAATTAAGATGGGTCATGTCATATTAAAAAGGTAAGATCATAAAAACAGTTAGCTACAATTAATCTGCAATTGATTTATACACATAGTAAATCATGGCAAAGGCTACCGTTTATTGAATTGAACCGTTTTCAGCCAGTGGTATGTAAATTTCGGTTATAATCAATGCTTAACGTTTGTTCATGGTTGTAAACTGTAAAGATAACGTTTACATAACTAACCATTGTCTATGCTTGTAAGAGTTCAAGGTCATTCTTGTGTCATAACTCATCAGACGCATATTCTGTTATTATGTTTCATAAGGTCCTTTATATTATTGCCATGAAATGATGTTTTGTATCTAAGTTAGTCAAAACGGGAGCGATGTTTTCATATTTAAAAAGTAACATATCATGAGTGAAAATATGTAAGTTTTCACCTACGAGATGAATTCTATTCTTTATTCTATGCTATTTTTATTTTATGCTCACTATGGTTGACTATCAATATGTATAGCAGACTGACATATATTTGTACAGTATCCCCCGCGTCGATGACAACTGCTTACCGATTATTTTCTAAAGTGTCCTACTTAATGATGCACAGATCACATCAGTATCAATGAAGTTCGCCTTTCGTCTTCAAGGGGAAAAGAACATTCATACATATTTTGAAAACGAAACATTAACATCTTGTGGGATTTGAAAAAGACGATACGGAATGATAAATGGCCATACTTACCACTAATCCAAGCATGCGATGAAATAACAAGACATACTGTTATCAATTGACTGTAGAAAAATAGTTTTCATATTTCGTATTTCATTCTTGTGAATTATCCACATTAATTTGTCGTGCAAAATTTACAAGCTCACGGACATCATCCTTCTTCTGTCTAGATACAAATTTGCAAATGACTGCTCTGTTTGGAGTTACGACAAATGGCACTAGACGATGCGCAAATTGATGTCGGTTTTGGTGATGTCCACTCCAACTTTATTTGGCAGAAAGCGACAACGTTCTCCGTGTACTAATCCGTTGGATTTTTACTTGCTGCCTTAGCATTGCTTATTGATAACTTGCGTGTATCGCTCTGAGTTAATAGTTTTATATTTGCATTTACGACAAAGAGATTGTTTGATATGCTTTCTGCTTCAAAGTTCTGCATCCTTTCGTTTTCCGACAGGGAGTCGGCGAGTTTATAATTTCTACGAAATCTTTTGTTTTAACTTTTCCTGTAATGTATTTCTCCCTGTCCCTCTCTAACATCCCCTTCATTTCACTTTCGTTCTCATGCAGTTTCTATTTCTTTCTTTTTTTGTGACGATTTTATTTAACGTTTCTTCCAAACTGCTGTTTTTGTAACTACTCCATGCATATGCATAGACTGCGCGATCAATTTGTTATTTTGGTATCTCTCATTCCCCTCCCTCTCTTATCATTACACTTGATCTGGCTCGTTATATATTGTAATACGGATGTTTCTTGTGCTTGGGTCTGGGGTGGAGCTAGATCCATAATCGGTGTTAGTATTCCCAGCTATTGGCTTCTCTATAATTTCACTTCGGTTTATGATGCGATTGCCTGGAAACTTCAGGAACTACGTTATTATTAGTCCTAGATTCAAGTTCCCCAATTTAAAAGCAATGATTATCACTTTGCCAGTGATTGCTCTGTTTCATTTTCCGTGTACTAGATAAGGTGTTGTTTGGAAGCAATGGAAATGACCTAATCAATAAATTGTCTCTCCACAAAAAGTATGTTTATGTGATAAATTAATGAAATATTAGCTGATAGTTTTGAGTTCATACGTGGATACGTTGAAAGTATGCGTTTTCAACTATGCGTGTACTTTGTTTATGCACAATTACACATACTTCCTTTTAAACAAATGTTTCTGCCGGTTTAGTAAAGCAGATGCACATTATGCGCGCAGATGTTGTGATAAGAATGATATTGATGGGGTTGAAATATATTGTTCTAATATTAATACAAATGAGTTTTAAACAACTGCAGTGTTTTGTAAGCATATATAGACAAAATTTCATACACATAAATGGATGCAGGAAGATACAAGAAAATTAAAAGTTCCATCCTGTTTGAGTTTGTTCAGGAATTATGAGGCTTTATATTATGGATCAGATTTTAATTTTATCAATCTGTAAGGAGTTTTTAAGCCTAAAAGAGAGGCATATAATTATGCGTGTGTTAATGTGTACAAATAAAATAAATGATAATCTATTCGATTTCAGAATATTGTTCGAGTTTGAAATTACCAAATGTTTCGTTCCGATTATTGATTAATTAAACTTAAATATCAAAGATCCTCCTACATAGCACTGTCTATATCTGACACTTTCTTTCTCACAACAATAATATCGCTTTGCTGTCACTTTAAAGAGACGATGGGCATCTATGTAAAATGTTATTTTTTCATATGGGCCATATTCGTTTCATATATCTTTATATGTGGCTAATACATAATGTGAAGAATCATAAAAGTTATTGTTTCCCAAAATCATATAATAATAGTATTTTAATCTTTAAAACATTGATGCGGGAAAAAGCTTTTCTTAGTTAACTTGCTAGAAAGAGAGAAGAGCTACGGAGACTGTCGAAGATACGAGTAAGTGGGTCGGTAAAACACTTTTTTAACAGCAAAGATAGTCTATTTATTGCAAAGCATTCGAATCCTTTCAAATCATCTCCAAATATAACCATTCACTTTCAAAGAATTTCAGACAGAGACTTATCAGTCTTGCAAGATGAGTTAAAATCTATCATACAACTAATTTCGGTCAATGAACTTACTAATATCATTGAAATATGGGGAGGGCGATATCAACATTCAAACTTTCAAACTTTAACCTCAGTCAAACAATGTGTAGGTAATCCAACTATCATATTTTGTTCTGAAAGAATAAAATATTTTATCCCGTTCCATCATCCCATAATTATGATATTTGGAGTAAATATAAACTGTTCGAATGCGGGTTTAGCTAATATCTGGATATTGTCCTTTAAATATTTAAATATAGGAACAGATAGAATCCAATTTAGCCTGCATTTTGTAGGTTTAGATACATATGTGCCCACTTTACTGGACTGACAAGTCTGTTTATATTAAAAAGTGCAGGGATGTCATATAATTTAGATCTTTTATAAACGAAAAATATAAGTAGTGATAGAAGTTATCCCTTTTATTTTTTCTGATTTATCTCTCTGTTTTTTCTTCTCTATGTTTTCTTTTTTCTCTTCACTGATAGCCAGCGCTTAAAGTTTTGACTTGTCAATGTGTTTATAATTAAATAAATGTCATGTTACCTTAATGAGAAATTGTACATTATAAACATATGTATTTTCGAATGATATTTTATCACATATAACACTATTGAATGATTTTATTATATTCGTCTACTTTCATACTTTTGATGTGCAACGTTCACCCAACTTTGCTAACAAGAGAAGAAAGAAACAAGCTACTTCCCTGAATTAAGATGTGGGAATCACTTATTTGTAATAACACACACAATCGAACAAACACACACTAAGTTATATCTGCTAGTCCATATTTAAGCTCCCTGGAGCTGATTTTGCATCAGTTTGAATTCTTGTTAAGATTTAAATAGTTTTAGAACACTTTCTGGTTTTTCATTATAGAACCACTTGTTAGACTGCATTGCCTTTTTTCATAGTTCCTTGATAAATTTATTAGGTTGTCTTTCAAAATTTATCTATGATATATTAGTACAATCTTCTTGAGTGTATCTAATAAAGGAGGAGTCAAAATTACAGATGCATGCATTTTTGAGCTCATTTCGATTTGTTCGAATGTATACTAGAGGTCAACGGTATTTTTCGAATCTTTGAGATCTGACACTCTTCTTTGATAGACTATCACTCATTCCCACTTCCGCCTAATGAAGACACATGAATAAAGTTGATAATATTGCATGCAATAAGGCATCAACGAGTCAGAAGTATTCATTTAACAATATTTTCCGATGAATCGGATAGCTTGCGATGACATGAAAACATATTTCTACCTCCTTATGTAGAACCTCTTAGCCAGGTTATTTATTTATATTTTGTTGCTTCTTTCCTAGCCATGAACACGTTGTTAGTGCTCTGCATAATTGCATTACTTTCTACCCTCGGGATGGTCTCCGGCTTCATTGGGGGGTGGGGGTGGTCAGAGCGGTTTCGGAAGTGAGTGCTTTATCATTATCATTCAACTCTGCAGACACGCTTCATACACTTATATTAATACCCGAACTAATAATAAACATTTCTTGAGACAATAATTCATTTGTTAGATAGTAGCAATGTCTCATAAGCATAAGTAAATTATGTCTGCTCTTCTACTACCCCTTGATTGAGAGAGAGAGAGAGAGAGAGAGAGAGAGAGAGAGAGAGAGAGAGAGAGAGAGAGAGAGAGATCTCTAATGCGTTATATTTTGTCTTGATTAATTATTACCTGTGGTATGCTATTCGCAGTACATAATATTCTACATTAATAAAGTTTCAATCTTAGAGGCAAAAGGCATTGAATAAAAATGTTGTCTGTCAGATTATAACATTTTTGTCAGTCTAAATGGGAATCTTATTATCTCTAAGGAACAATACTTTGCTTTGTAAAATGATGATTATAATAGGAATAATAAATTTTGTTTTAACCCTAACACCTACGACATGTGATATTCAGTCACCATCATTATCATATTAAATAGTGGTTTCATCTTCTCTATCATTTCGTTCAAATCTTCGTATTCCAATTACTTGTAAATTATCATCGTTTCGTTTATTAAAGCCACCGAGTCAGCATCGATTAACATCATTGAAACTTAAAACGTTGGTATATGGATTACTGAGTACGATTATTATCCCTTTTTCTGGCAAACATGTAATATCGTAAAGCCACTTTGCATAGACATCACAAGAAAATCGACATTTAATAAAATTCGGAGATACACGTGGAAAACTATTTTGGAATAATTTGTGAAAAAAGTCCCAAATAGTTTGGGTTGTAGAATATTTAGACACCTTTCACACCCTCGGTATTCACTTTGTTATCGCTGCCTTTTTCTCCTTGCAGTTATCTTCCTGATTATTATCCTCATAATATTTATGCAAGGATCTCATTATGGAAAATAGAAAGCAGACATGACAAATGAGGATAAGCGTGTTTACTAAATTTAAAATATTCAGCATTTGCTGTGAGTATGGTCACAATTTCCCGTAAACATACTTAGAGAGAACATCCTGAACTTGACATAGTTTGTCCTTTTAGTGTCAAAACCACCGAAGATTGAAAATAGTGATTACTTTGTTTCATTACCTGTGCTTGTGATATTGGGGTCTTTGGAAGTAATTGATCCGAGTCAATGAATTCATTATATATTCCATCTAAAGGCATTTCTGTATCAAACATTTGCAATAGTTTAGTTGAACATGCTGTGTTTAGGTTATCGTGAGAAACGTTGAGATAATACAAACATTCCGCATCCTTTGTCTTCTGTCTGCCATTAAATTGTAATCGTACGTGAGGTACATATAATACATTTTTGGTACTATGACATCCACCATATGAATGGAGGTAAACAAGAACTTGTTCTTATATTAATACACATTCGTATGTTATGCAACTGCAATGTCTCGTCTAAGTAACCTAATCAAAATGCCGAACTTGTAACGGGATATTATGAAAATGTAGAAAGATTTGTATCTTATATTATGATGGCTAACAAACGAGTTTCAATCTTTGCAGGAATACCATGTTTCTTAGTTTTGATCGGCATTGAAATTGGATCTGTTATAAGCAGAGCTTCCAGGCATAAAACAAAGACAGACTGTTTTAAGAATATTCAAATGTAAAATTTGTAATAAATTACTTTGGATTTCAGAGTATTATTGGGGTTTAGATTATCTTGCAATGACATATGCTATGTTTGGATGATTGCACAATGAAACTATCTCTTTCTCCCTCTATCTTTCATCCTGAGAAATTGATTTCTTTTTGCATCAATAATGTATCGAATAGGTAAACAATTAGAATCTTGCATATTTATCTATTTTCCTTTTCTGTATGTATCTGCATCTATATTTTTATATCTTCATAGTTATTTAACTTTGTACATACCTATGGACTAACATTTATCTACCTTCCTACCGTTTTGCTGCTTAGTCATATTATGGCTTCTGCTGAACTTAAATATGTACTCTTTATATTTCG
>JAECUM010054271.1:0-14558 GCA_016617855.1 Megalonaias nervosa
AGCAAATTTCGTAGTCGCATATGCAATTATCAGACAACATCTTGTTCCCAGAAATTTCACGTTAGATCAGTTGAGTTTAGTATTAGGGTATATTGATGAAACAGAAATAGATTACAGTAATTTGGTAAATAAAACAGAGTTGTATGAGAGTGAAGTAGAAAATAGTTTTGATTCATACGCTTGGTTAAAGAAACAATATGTACTAACAGATAAACGATATGATGATACTTCGTCAGATGTTTATGACAAATACAGAGAGTTTCTAGCTGATCCTAAAAATAATAAGTTCCGCGAGTTTCTTGATTCAATTGTTGGTGCTAGAGTTTTTAATATTACATAAAATATTGTATAATGAAAAAACAAATCATCGATTTCAACCACATATCAGAAGAAATTCCAAAACAAGATGTTGACGCGCTAGCACAATATTATAAATTTTATCATAAAAACCTCTGGTGTATAAAAGAATGTTATAAATACTACTGTAGAATACTTCAAGCAATATCATATTTACCATTGTTAAGAACTAGCTCTGGTATAATCTCAAGTGGAGCATTATTAAATCCATTTTTGTTAATTATTTCTGGTATCGGTGTCTCTCTTTCAACGGCATGTAAAAAGATCGAACCCAAGCTTGAGACGAAAAAAAATGCTTGTAAGATAGCAATTATCACTTATAAAAAAATTACTTGATCAAATACGATCTTACTTGCGACGTGTAAAATATGATATGGTTGATTTAATTAGCGAGTTTCGTATTATTGATAGTATGTTAACGGATATCCTACCAATGAGAGTCAGCAGGTATGAAAAAGATTATCATAAAATATGGTTACAACAGTAATCATTGTCAAAAAATGCGTCAACTATATTATCAATAACGGTCACAAGAAAGACATCATCATGCAAAGGACCCCTCAAAGGAAGCACAGGTAATGAAGGGGCCTTAATGGAATGGTAACCGCTTATGATGCTACTGGTTATTTTTGATATTTTGTAGGGCCACTCCAACAATATTTTTAGTCTTATTTTGTGCTAAAAATGACTCCTTAATAAAATTACAAAATAGAAGGTTTTATAGGAGAATTCTCGCATTTGGTTTAGGATCTGCCTTTTATTTTACTGAAATTTGGAGGAGGGTGGTTTTTTGATATAAAAATTTAGGAGAGGGGGTCTCTGAGGTTGTGAAAAAAATGTCAGAATATATTTATTTTGAAGGGGGTGGGGTCTCCGGTCTAGAATCCGCACTTGGTTTAGGATCTGCCTATTAGCTTACTACTCTGGTATCTGGAACAAAGTGTTAGAGTTGGATCAGTTTGGAAGCTCTCCAGTAGTCCGGTGGTGATAGCAAGGTTTCATAAGGACATGTGCAGTGTACTTCCATAAGTGACCAAGATTAGTTCATATCAGCACACTGATATACAGTACCTCAAAGATATGGCTTAGGTCTTCATGAGAGAGATTCACACCATTGATCGGTAAGGTAGAGCCTCCCTGAAACTGTATTTTCCTATCACATTGTCGCCTTTTGTAGTTATCAACACTGAAATGGAATGCATTTTTGCTATAAAACATGGTAGTGGTCCCATCAAAACTTTAAATCTGAGTGCGCTATTAGTTATACAAACAACTGCCTAAGTACCTGACACAATAAATGTGGAACATAGCACCTGTCATTGTTTCTTTAGGTTGTACACCTATATGCATCTGGACAGGCATATTGCAGTTTGCTGCCAAAATCACTGTGAGCTATCATGCTTCACTGCCCCTGGGAAAAATGTTATCAGAGGTACAGACCCAAACTACCATTTGTTTTAAATACCATTCATTAGTCAACTTTTCTGTCTAAAATTTGTCAAATTGAATTTTATAACTTGTATGAAAATTTAATTTTTCTATAAAATTTATTTTTTTAAAATTGAAATGTTTATTTAAATTTCCATTACAATTCAATGTATCAATATTTTCAAATTTCAAACATTTTTTCAGGCAGGCCTTATCATGTATTACAATTAGGTATTTACTGCATTGAAAAATTCCTATAATTAAGGAAGATATAGCAAATTTAGTTTTGGTTTCTCAAGAACACTTGGACCACAAATTGCACCATGTGGAACACCAGCACTACACACTTTCTGATAGCTGTCACATGTCTTGTTTGCAAGGAAATTCCAAAAGACTTAATGTATAAAGTTGAAATAGGCGTGGCATGTAAATATAAAAGTTTGACAAAAATATTGGGCCTGTCAGGAATCAGGCCACAATTAATAATTCCGGTTCAGTACCCATGAATGTAGTCCAAGTCTATTTTTAGAGCATTAGCATTTTTTCCTGTCTCCTTTTGGTGGTGATACAAGAGTTAAATTTAGGCATTCTTGGTATGGATATAAAGGCAATTGTTTACTCTTTAAAATATGAGCTTATGGTGTGGTTGTCTGTGTGTGTTTCGGCGACAGTGTACAGTGAGTAATAATGTCTTGGTGATGATCCGGAAGTGAAATCTGTGTTCCGTTGCACGTTGGTTTGTTTACAGTCCAGCCTTTCAAAAAAAAAATGCCTGTGAACCTTTGACAAGAACTTCACCGTGAAGTCATCTTTGAAGGTATTTTAGATTAACATATGATTTGTATTGATTGTCACACAGTGGAAAGTTCGGTACTGAGAAACAAATGTAGAGAATATATAGTAAAATTAATTTACGTTCAATGTCCAGAACTCCGTTGAGTCTCACTTCCACGCAAGCCAGATAGATAATATTGTCAAATTTGACTCACCAGACTGCACAATATGCTGGACTGGGTCCAAATTTTCTTTCCCACGGACACGCTGCAACAACCAATTATACACAGCCAACACCCCATTATCATTATTGCATGCCTAAACACTCCCTCAAGAAACCAGCTAAAATACAAATAGGTCATAGTCTCTGATTTTTATTATGTATTACGATACAAGCAACCTATAAATGTCCTGTAAGCATACATAAGAAAAGGTATAGAGCAATGGCGTACCTAAAGTATTTGGCACCCTGGGCGGATCCTTCCTTTGGCACCCCTAAACATAATTGTAAAATGTGAACACACAGAAAAATAAATGTTTACAAGTAGATTTGTAAACGGTAAAGTACTGTCATAAGCAAATTGGAAATAACTTTTACTTTGGCGAATTTTTCATTTGGTTTGAAAACTTGTGCTGGTATTTCAACTCTACCGATGGCACCCTTCCCCCTTCTGGCTGTCACCCGCTGCTGGTATAAAGAATACGTTAAAATGTTCCTCGGTCCAAACTACTTTATAGGATCACATGATTATAAGTTCACATGTGAAATTATCTTCAACAAGGATGACTTATACAGAGTTAGGAGAAGTGGAAATCACATCACCTCAATCCAGGGGCTCACGCAGAATTTTTTTCGGTCACGCGGGGCGGGGGGGGGGAGGGGGGCGGCAAAACATGCAGTTGTCAGCCATTGACTTTTATGGATGTAGGCCAAAACATGTTTAGAGGTGTAATCCGGAGCTGGCGGAAAGTGCACCCCACCCGCCTTATGTGTGGACGCCCATACCTCAAACGCCACATACAACCTTAACGATTGGTACAAGCTTGTCAATTCTGATGAAAATACGACTGTAACATGAAACACTGTTAGAACTGACAACATTATGCATAGTGAAAATCGGCTGACCTTGGAAGTCTATGAAAAGTTCCAAAATAAAATACTATAGCAAGCACAGACGGCAGAAGAACGAGTAGCAGATATGATTACAAAATATATATCTGCAGCTTACAGTATTCACTGCAGTGAAGGTTATTGGTATATGTATTTTTCAACACACAATGGTTGGGCAAAGCCCGCTGTAAGATATTTTGCCTCACAAGCTTTTTGTTGTCTTTAGGAAGCCATCCGTAAAGTAGACACCTTCCTGAAAAAAAAAAAAAAAAAAAAAGAAGGAAAATCAAAAAAAAAAACAATCGCTGTATTGCAGTGAAGGAGAAAGGGCCCTAACAAGACATTGCGCTATGTGCCTATTCTGAAAAATTAAAAATTATTTCAATCTTCTACTTACGATCGGACAAATGAGTGATAGTAACACACTTCTAAATAGTAATATTAATGTAAAATACATATTAAATTTTCTGCGTTTTTGATTTAAAAATATTCTTATTTTTGGGGGTAGAGTTAGTACAGACCTCAATATAAAATTAAATAAATAAATGAACTCTGAGCTTGGATTTGAAGTTAAATTTTCCTCTCAGCTAATCGAAAGTAGCGTTACAAAGGTAAAGTCCTTTGTGACTGGATGTCACAAAATGTCAAGCTCAAACCCGAACTCAGAAGTTTATAATTTCTAGGTCAGCTGGTCTTGAGCTGACGTAACGAATACATACATAGATTCAAATATAGCTCTTAACACATGCATGTACTTCTTGAGAGGAAAAACAAAAGTACAACTTGTCACTACTCGAATTTTTATTTTTCTCATAACAAGCAGAAGCTTTAGTTACCCAACAAATTTCAAAAAACGCTGGTCAACGTCTTTTCAAACATCTGAACATTTTTCTTTGCGACTGTCAATGATATAAAATGATATTAAGGGACAATTGCACAGTAGTAACAACTGAAAATATTTGCCGATTTATCAGGAGATATTTACACGTAAAAATATTGTCAAATCTGCTGAAGAATTTGCATCTATTTAACAGGCACCTGAATTATACAGCCCCATTGTCAAGATCTTAACAGATAAGTTTTAGATGCATTCTGCTGTTTCATGCAGCTACCGTTCGTAAAAAGTCATTTTCCCTTCCAATTGCCTGTTTTCGATTATCTATGGTTTGAATTTATTCCTCATTTGATGTGACATATATGATTGCAGTTACGTATCCAGTCGAAAAGAAGAGTCCTTCGAAGGGATTAGCGCTCTACTGGCTAACCTTTCTTTGTACAGGAATTCAAGATAAGACCATTTCTTCCTTTTAACTGTGGCGTGTTGAACCATCTTTGATGTTCTTCAGCGATAACAAGAGTTTCACATTAGCTGATGTGGTGGACATAATGAATATTGGACATCAGTTCGGCATATTTTTTATTTATGATCAGCTAGACATCATAGGAAGTCTTTTAGTGAAAACCCAATTTTGATAACCATCCATTCAGCAAGAGTTTCAAGATTGCCGATGTGGCTGCAATATTATCCATCAGATCAGAATAATTTTCATTTAGGACCAACTAGAACATGTGTTAAATAAATGTGAGCAAAGTTTCATGCAAATCGTCCAAGAAGTTTGTAAAGAGTAGTGAACACAAACTTGTGCTAACGGACGGACGAACGACTATTATGGTGCACATACACGTAAATATTATATTAACTACAATAATAAACTACATAATTAATTGTTCGGTGGGAATTTTGACGTAACTTGTGTCAACTTTATGACACCAATGATTGTCAAAAATGCTTGAAAAATACGAAGACAAATCACGTTTAATTCCGTTATTAAAAAATAAAATCAAAATAATAAAGGATTTCAAATAAACTTAATAACCTAAACATCATATTTAAATCTTGTATATGTCATAAAAATGATTGATTATGGTAGAGATAAAAAATTAAAGAAAATGAAGGTTTTTTTTCCCCATTTTGTTACTATTCTAGTAAAATTACATGTATAGTTGGGTCACAAAGATTTCATTCTGACGTGGAGTTTCAGGAGTTGTAGCTTGATTCAGGAGGCAAGTGACCCACACTAAATGTAAGTACGACAATGCGAGATAATAATCAGAATGTCTCCGACCTTTCCCGTATTTTAGTCTAATATTAAGTTTTGCTGACAACTGCGCCATACTTCCAGTCCTCGTGAGACCACAGAAAAACTACCATGCTCAGTCTTAGTGAAAATGCTGAATCACTGTACTTTATTCCCATGATGCACCGCGCCCATTAGTTTGGTTCTCTGATTGTATGCTCGCTGATTTACACAGGGCTTGACGATTAAGCAATAGGGCGAAAACTTTTTTATTCTCTAATTACCGGCTTGTCAATTTAGGCAGGGTACCAGCTATATCCTATCTATTCTATTCAGACAAGTATGGTGGCCTCTCTGCGGAAATAGAAGTGGATATTCCGAAAGTGTGAAACATATTTAGTGGCCGGTACAAGTTAAACAATTTAAAGCCTTTTATTCAATGAGAACCTGATTTGTTTGGGAAGCATCTTCGTCCACGTCGATTCCAAACATGTGCATCACGAAAACCAATTAGGTTCCAAAAGCGGAAAATTGGTTTTGTTTTGCAATTATAGTCTAAAGTCTTGACTGTACAGAGTTTTCAACACCATATAAAATCCAAAATGGGAACAGATTTTGTACAAAGTGTATACATTTATACTTATATAAATTCATATATTTAGAGTATATCCATATCAATTCTCGAAACAGTGTCACTCATCTGGTACATGTAAACCTTAATCACTCTAAAGTACACGCACAGAAACATGCACACTATAGTCATTACGAAAAACGAAAATGTGTGCCATTCATTGTCATTCACTGATTATCCAATATTAATTACATATTACACATATTACAATGTGTATTTCTGTGTACAAATATCTGCAACACGAGCTTTCATCCAACCGGTTTCTTCGACAACTTTCACTTTCTTTCACATATTTCTATCGCTTTGTAATTTGCTTTGTGATTCCAGTGTGAAATATGTGTAGGGTAAGTCGCTTTCAGCTTCCTTTGCTTTCCTCTCGATTGTCGTTAGGTGAGGGGGTCCCTGCGTCTCGATGAATTTTATATCATTCCGTTGGTTAGTCGGGATTTCGGACAGCCGCTCGTACCTATTTACGTTCACGTTTATATTTTCGTAATTGTCGCTTTTTAGGCAGTCCATTGTCATTTTTGTATCCACGTTCAATATCTTTCCTTCGTGTACTGTGTTAATTTTGGGAAGTTCGTATGCGTTTTCGTATTGGTTTTCCTTCGTCCATTCTGGACCCACATTGACGGCAGGATTTTCGAAACCATTGTTTTCGTATTCCTGTTTCGGTTCCGGTAACGGTTCCTTGTTGCTTTGGATAGGTTTTGCACCGATTGTTCGTTGGTCTTCATGATAAGTCAAATTCACGCTAGTCCGAATCAGCTTCCTGTTATTCTGTCTATTCTCCAGTGCGTACTTTGGGTCCATCTAAAGAAATATTAAAATAAAATCCACATTATCCTGCAGGTTCTGTCAAATAACATGTCTAATATGTCAGCTATATTGATCTTGTGGATAATATAACACACAATATTAAAAAAAACCCTGAAAACTCTCATAATTCAGTTTCTATGTATTTCCAAACCCAGACTTTCTTTTCTCCTTTAGGCAAAACTAATTGCATTCACCTTTACCCTCACATCCCACTCTCAGCCTACAAGGTATGAATATTGATAAGTTTAACTGGCTTTTTAATGGGACTGAAAACTTTCATCCCCTACATAGCGGTGTTGACTATCAAAATCGTTAGTTCTCGATACATAAAAGTTAACAGTAGTACAGAAGTATCAATTATGGTCATTCGCTATTTTTTAAAATTTGTTTCTTATGTGTCTGAATTTTCAAATTTTATATTGCGCTAGAAAACCGACTAAAATGCAAAATTTTTCGAGATGTTGACGCAGTTTTATTGTCATAGAAATCATAATTTAAAACTGCGAATGACTCATTTACTGTTCCAAATGAAGAAACAAATTATTGAAATTCAGCTGCGACTTCTCTAGAACTCGTCAGCTCTTCCGTACTATTGTAAAACACAAGGCATCTAGACATTGTGAATATAAAGGACTATTCATAGTTTGTACATTGGTGTTATTATTTTTCAGTATTAAATCCCAGATTACTTATGTTGAATCTTATTAGTCCATAAACCATTACTGATTAGATAGTCCCTGCTTAAGTCAAGAAAAACGAATAGTACAATTTAACTTCACCATCTCTTGAAAAAGTAGTTTGTAGGATGGTCCAACTTTTTAATCTATGAATTCCAACAACAGCATAATGCATGACACAATAATAGCTGTATCGAGCGACGTTTGATAGACGCACTGACTACTCATTTCATTTCGCTCTTTTTTATTCAGTCTACAGTTTGGGTATTCAGTGACAATAAATTTGCGTTCCACCATTTGAAAATAATCTATAAAACTACCGGATATATTTGTGTTAAACTTACAAATCTTTCATCTATTTCCTCGTAGATAACGGAATCTCTCCGCTCCGTGGCCGGGTTTGCATTCCCCTCTTGGGACAAAAGTTGCTTGACTCCTCTGGGGCTTCCATTGGAGATTCTATGAAAATACCAAAGTTTGTTTCCATTAATTCCATGTCAGTTATTTTGACCATTTGTTGTTTTAGCGTTTCTCAACAATGAATATAACTTATGCACATTCGGATCATCCTCGGTCCATTCAGTGAA
The DNA here is from genome assembly GCA_016617855.1 of Megalonaias nervosa. Lineage (NCBI taxonomy): Eukaryota > Metazoa > Mollusca > Bivalvia > Unionida > Unionidae > Megalonaias > Megalonaias nervosa. The sequence goes on from JAECUM010054271.1 coordinate 8,463, forward strand.
TTGCCATTTGTCAATTTCGTGGCGCAAAAGTAGAAAACTTGCTGAGGGATGTTCAAAAAGATTTTACACGCATATTCCCATTCCTACACTAGTGACGTATTTAAAAAACAAAAACCAACAGCAAAGTATCGAGAACACAATGAAGTATTCATATGTGTGCAGACCTCTTTTAGTATCAATTCAATAACAAACATTATATTCAGACAAATGTTCTCACAGACTGGTTGCAACAGAATGATTGGTTATGCATGGGAAAACGATCCAAATTACAAAATTTCTTAACTCTTAAAAACATGTTAACATTTTTTGCTTGATTTGTGGACATAAGATCTCATGCGAGTGTGTGTATGCGTGTGACTTCGTATTCTGAAGGACATACATTGCGCCAAAAGACGTCATTTAGTCACACTTTATTGCTACAAAGTATTAGCTCCTCGGCACTGAAATACTGGCATCGAACGTGTCATTAGTGGGTACCTAAAGTGTTTCAAAAATGTGAAATATATTCTCAGTGTTAAATATATTTATCGGGACAAGCAATTACCAGAAGAAATAATTATTATTAAAACAAACTGTTTATCATCGTATTACTGCATACAGTTCATGTCATGAATTGAATGTTTAGCCTTTAAGATGCCCTTACCACAATATGTTCAGTAAAATAACATTCTTTTATTTTATAATGTAAATCTTTCTAAACCCATTTTCCCCTAGTTGTCGAGCTGCCTTTGGCGCGGCGCCACTCACTTACCTACGATATACTTGTCTATAACAGATAAATGAGGCAAGAAGACGAAGGGACTGGTGACTTCTAGCGGCTGTTCTGCACAATCCAGTCATCGCTGTTGTTCAGACCGTGAAATAATTGTTGACTTTTTATGTAGAATAATTAACAGCCACTGTAATAAATTCGACATGAATAACTTACTCATCGCGTTTCTTTCGCACCCATACAAAGAGTATGGCGATGATGATGGCGATAAAGATAACTCCACCCAACACAGAGCCGGCGATAAAAGCCACGTTCTTGACTCCACTTCCGTGAACTGCACTCGTCTGCAATTTAGGAGGGATTACCTGGCTGGCAGAAGAGGTATCTGAAAATAAACAGTACGTGTGTATTAATAACATTAAACACGTTTAAGGAGGCACTACTTGATAGCCTGTAGAATGTGCAGTGAATATATGGATAATGCACGGCTTGGTGTGTGTAAAACGTTTGCTGGAGCATATTAGGAAATGGTTACTCCCGAGGACGAAGTCTTTTTCGGGCGCTCTGGCAAATGTTTCCATGCAGTAAATTACGTATTATTGTTATTCTTGCCCAATTAAAGATGTAGGGAACAAAATTAATACTTTGCAAAGTAGTTACTTTTTCAACACGAAGCAACCTTGTAGTCAAGCATCAGACGCAATACAGCTGACGTTATAAAAGGGCACAACATCAAACAAAAAGGAAGTTGGCTAATATTATAAGAAAATTTTAATACAACTGAAGTTATCGGAAAAGACAGATACGCACGCACACATTGTCCATATGTTTGTTTGTCGGTGTGTATACTCTGTTCCTACAAGGCTTCATGGAGAAATGAGAAGGCCATATGGTGTACTAAACTTTAATGCAGTATATACTCACTATTCATTCTTATGTTCACCTAAAAATTACAACAAAATTAATAATAATAATAATAATAATAATAATAATAATAATAATAATAAATAGAATCATAATAATTATATGTACTCGGAAATCTATATTGATCTCTAAGTGTACAGCCACGATCGCTTGTTTCGTCACACAAACGGATTTGGAGTCCAATTTTGCCATACAAAACATTAAAGACATTAACGAAAATGCGTTAGAGATTCATTGCCATACACCATATCGGTTATTCCACCTCCTCGGTCACATCATCCCCATTTACCCCTCCCCGGTCACATCATGCCCAGAACCCTACTCCAGCAGGGCGAGTTGAGGACTGTATGCTGCTCAAACATATCTCAACGTTTTCAAATGTCTATTTCAGTCAGTATAAGAGAGGTATTTACAAAGTTCTGAATATTATTAGCACGATGTACGACAAAGTTCTAAATAAATGAACGGTACATCAGTGCCCCCCCCCCCAACGTACTTCCAATACACCTATACACACTTTCTCAGTCTGAATATCCAGTTATTAACTGCCAGTTTGTATTAATTGTTTGGTATGCTGTTCATACACTGAAAAACTGCACTTCCATCTTTCCTGTGGCTTGCAATTCGTCTGCCACTCATCGATCTTTGATAAACGAGATTCAGCCAAAATAATCTCTTGGAGCTAATTCAGAGGTATATGGAGGACGGGGCAAAGGTTTGATGCTGTTCTCCTTCGGGAAGTCTGTGATGATGACGGATTTATGTGGCGGTGCGTGGACATCGAGTAGATGGATACCATTGGGTACCAGTGCGCAAATGGGTGATTCGGCAGTGTTTCACAACTTTTGGTAACACTTTGGAGACGTATAAATTTCAATTGACATTAGCCGAGTCAGACACAGGTACCTGGACGACCGGGTCTTTTGCATCGAAATATAATGCGTATAAAACTCTCTTCTCAGTCCGACTATGTCGAGTGATTTTGTGGTCTTTGCTTGTTTTCTTCGAGCCAAACAATTATTATTTTCTCATGTTTCATCATCTGTGACAATCAAATTCAAATACCTATGGTCACTCTTTTCCTATTTGGTGAATAGTTGTTTGGCAAATTCAACCACTCTTTTTTTATTTGACTTATCCTTCGTCGTGCCTTAAGATGGCAAATAACACATTTGTTGGTTGCCAGTATCGTACAGAATTGCACCGGTAAACTTCATCCAAATCTGCCTCAGTATCAGAGAGTACTCTAAGGGCTCCAGGACTTTACAACATGCTCTCTGCTTAGTAGTAGAAATGTTCTCCTTCTCAGAGATTTTTATGTCACTGTCATTTACAAATGTTACGTCACATGCCAATCTGATTAAAATCAGATCTCCACTGTTATACGTGAAGATCTGACAGCGACCTCCTATGGGTTATGTTCTGGTAACCTATGTTATTATCGCAATCGTTAATTTTATCAACCAATCCGTTGAAGTCTTATATCTTCGCCGTTGGAAACTGAGCAGTATGGATGAAGAACATGGATGTGTACCGAACGATTTGATTCGCTTTCAGATTTTTGAAAGCTGCATTTCCATTGGCTAATTCAAAGGTCACCAGAACATGACCCTTAAGTAGTCGTCGTCAGCTCTTCATGTAAGACAGCGGAGATCTGATTTTAAGGAGATTGCGTCACATGCTTATATCTGCAGATGACCGGCACAATGAACGTGTAGTGCATATCACCTTATAGAACGTTATTATGTCTATCGATCGGCATTACATTTATTGACAGGTTAAAAGAAACGAAAAGGTTATAACAAAATATTAAAAACGCTTCAAATATCTTTTGTATAAGTAGTTGGTCTACATTTCGCAAGCACGGGATACCGGAAAATGTCGGAGTTTCCAAGATTACTCAGGAAAGCATGGAGACAATAAGTTATTGTATGCTATTGTATGGAATGAAAACCTTGTGTCTATTTGTTTTATGCTTATTTAACTTCAATGAAAACTTGAGTAATAAAGCTCACCCATCCATAAAGAATCAAAGAAGAGAAGCATACGAATAGTCACCTTGAAAGCATTGTTTCTGTACGTGACTGCTTAGGAGCTGCATTTTGCTCTCGAATCTGTCTCGCAGTATATCCCGTGTGTCCTTGTCACATTTATCCAAGACCTTCTGGATGCATTCCGTCTGCATCTGGATGCCTTCTCCCACAGAGCTGAAAGACGAAAAATATAAGAGTATAATAAATTAGAACAGAATATAATATAATCAAGAAGGAAAAACACTTATGAATTGCAGTAGAATTGAATATATACAAAACAGATCGTACCCAAAACATCAAAATTATATCTGATAATGTATTCTTTTCAGCGATTGCAAAATTAAGCGAAAAGGGATCTTGCAGAGCATTAATCACCTGAACGCATTACCACTCACCTGCTTACCTACAGAATTATTTACTTATATGTTCATTATGTTTCAATATAATCATCAAAAGTGAAAAATGAAATAAGTTTAAACTGCCATAACCTTGATGTTTTTGTTCAAACTGATATCATTCTAATGTTCCTGAAGTTTGGAAACTTACTTGCAGACTAGTGCCACTTCTCCATTGTACCCTGACTGAATCACAGTCTTCAGGGTCTCGCGCAGGTCATCGAAACACTCCAGCGCATTCTCACAGCATTTTATCTCCTTTCCTCCTGGGTTCTTATCATTAGAATCTATCCAAAAAAAAATTAATAATATTCTTATTTTTCATTCTGATACAATATTTGCGTTGATTTGTTAGACTGGAGGAAATATTTAACCTTTCTTTGTTTGAAATGATGTCTCACTAAAATGGTAGCAATCTAACTAACAATGCACCTACTAAAGAGAGTTTCGTGTCTTATCGGCTGTCGAAAAAAAACAAAACAGGTTGACTCAAATCAGAATATTTACAGGTTTTCTTTACCAAATTAAAAATGGAATGCGACTAATCTTTGGCATATTATAGCATCCCATAGCTATTCTTGACTATTAATTTCCCCTTTTCCCACAGTGCACTTCCAAAGCCCTATGCTCCTCGGGCAAATCAGATTTAAAACTCTGTATTTTTGAACTCTTATATAAAATTTAGCGTGACAGCTGAGTCACGTGCTATAATTGTAGCTGTGTTTTCTGCCCTTTACAAGACAAAAAAGGCGTGCTAGTTAGGTCCCGCGTCAAGGACTCTCTCTTTCTTCTGTTACTTCCCTCCTCACCCTTTTCCATCTTACAAAATATCTTTGTTAATATTTTATACAGGGAACAGATGGAACATGTTTTTCATTTCACTTATATTTATGCAACGTTCGTGACTGTCATTTATCGGTGATATTTCCTTTAGACTGATACACTTTTATTTCGCCTCGGGTCTGTGCTATTTAAAAGTCAAATAGGTAATAGGTTTAGAAAAACACTGTAGTACACAGTGCCGGATTAAACGCTGCGGAGGCCCCTAGGCAGTCGAAATCTCTTGCCCCCCCCCCCCTCGCAAATTATCTCCTAATACTTTCAAGATCAAATCAATTCAATATTATTTGATCCGTTGTCGCGGGGCCCCTAAAAGGCGTGGGGCCCGTAGGCCGGTGCCTACTCTGCCTATTGGATAATCCGGCACTGGTAGTACATGTGCTGTCCCTTCAGGGTATTCAGTTTATAGACAAAGCCAATGTAACGCGGTAGGGGCTTGGGCGATGAGGATATCGACTTCGTTTCTTTCCTGACAGTTGACAAGAGAAGAAAATGTAGTGCTCCAAACCCCTACTTGAGAATAAATCTTATTTATTCATTTATCCGAGAAGTACGATTCAGTGGGATATGGGGTTAGGGGTTGTTGGTAATGCCTACATAGTTAGCCACATCTTATGTTGTTGGGGGTTTTTTTTGGGGGGGGGGGTTGGTTGTTTCGGGGGGGGGGGCACACCGTGAATACAAAGCGAATACAATAAACTGTGAATTATTAACAAATAACGTTGAGTTTTGGAAAAAAAATTGATTACATGTGGAGATGATCCAATTTTTCGATTTCCTCAACAAAGTGACTTTTTGTCAATGGAAAGGTGACAATATAAATGAGAATATCTAGGAGAAAAGTTATTTATGGATACCCGAGACAGGATGACAGAGAGCATTCCTCTGCTATGGCATAATATTGATCATAACATAACATATACATACGTAGTTAACATGTATCAAATTGACCTGTCGACATAGCTAGGCATTGCAAGTGGGTGACAAATAAGTAAGCTGCGATCTAAAGTCAGTGAAATACAATTTGCATAATTTATATATGGTAATTATATACTCTTAAATATCATAATTATCGCATTATGTATGTATGTATGTATGTATGTATGTATGTATGTGTGTGTGTTTATGTATGTATGTGTGTATGTGTGTATGTATGTGTGTGCGCGTGCGTATTTGTGTGTACTTGCGTGCG
>JAECUM010054273.1:0-17969 GCA_016617855.1 Megalonaias nervosa
TTGTTGACTGATCGGATCATGAAGATTATCGTATTTCAGCATAAGCTCATCTCTCAACTTTTCAAGACAATCAAAATATTTTCTGCTATCTGATTTGATAAGCAAGAGTATTATTCTATCAAATTTACTAAAACAAATACATGAAATTTCATCGTTAATATCAACTGATAATTCCTGGCCATTGGCCATTAACCTTTTAATTTTGCTACTAACTCCATCAGCTAATGTTATATTTTCGAACATTATTTCTAGGCTTCAGACAAAATTAAAGATGTCGTCATAATTGCTGGTGGAGTAGTGTCCAATAGCTAACGTATTAATCCCGTCCTCACAATATCTCTTATCTAAATTACTTAGTCCATGTTTTATAATTGTATCTGTTCAAGTTTGTGATGATTTGTTCTGATAACATTTGTTTTAATAAAATTAGTGCAGCTAGTATTTATTGCTGCTTTATAACCATCACATTTCATTCACTTTTTTACATATCGGCGAGGAATACCTTTTGCTTTTTTGCCAGTTTATTGTCATCTAATATTAAAGAACACATTTTACTTCTTAGTCCAACTAAATCCCTAACTGATGCAAACAAAAATTCATCTTTCATCTTACCAATAAATTTTAATTTGCATCATCATGAAATCCTCTACTTTTTGGATAATCCGATAAATCAAATACATTTTTATTGTTATAAATGTCTTGATAGACATCCTCACATTTTATATTATAAACAAGTGAATCTGTACCAGTAAATAGCAACTCTAAATCTGGCCACTGCTTTTTACAAAAATTGCTACAACCTTTAACAAGCTCGTCTAAAGATGCTGCCATAAATTGCATACTGTCAGTGAAACGTAATTTGCCAAGCGTAACTGACATATACTTCTCAAAATTGTTTGTAATACACTTTATCATATTACCTAATTTTAATTTAGATTTAATGTCATCATCGCCAAATGCTACTACGATAATGTGAATATCATAACCACGAAAGTTATGTAAAACGACAGAAATAAAATCTGGCGCATGAAATTTTAAATTACAATCGTTATGAGCTGCTCCACGATATTGACCGGTTAGATGACAATGATGGCGCACTTTATCATCATCTAACCTCTTTTCACAGATATGATAATTAACTGCCTCATAGAAAGCTTGTTTCTGCTTGGATGATTTTTTTTTATTGGATATGTTTTAAATAATCTACTAAAAATTCTATTAACATCGTCTATTAAATTTTTAAGAAATTCACGGTAGGACTTTCAGATTCGCCATTTTTACTTCTGGATGACTTTACTGGATTTTACAAACTATCGTTGGCGCAACAAACTACTTTATAGGCTGCTCCACAGGGAACATGTTGCTGTATTTTTCTCGTGTTTGATTTATTTGGATTATTTTCTGCGCTGGCCACAGGAACAAGTAGACACTCGAAATCAGCATAAATGACAAACGGGATATTTAACTTATGATTATTATTTTTAAATTTGAATACTTTGTCTCCTGGCATTGTTATTGTCTGAACGTTAGCACAGTATTTGATATGCTCCTGCAATCTTCTATCCTCAGAAAAACCTTCCAAGCAACGGTAGCAAAAATATTTCTTATTTTTTATCTTCATTGTATTGTCTGCCAACCATGCCATTAAAGTTTTTTATGCAGCTGTAATGTCCTTTTTAAAATAATGCTGAAATATATCTCGGGTAAACATTTTCCTGTTCGTCTAGTCCGAAAACATTTATTGAAATATCGTTTTGTTTTTCAAACATTGGTATCTGATTTTCTGCCACCGGAAAATTTATTCCATTAAAATTTAGCTCGTCTTTGCACGGCAAATATTTTTTTTTCAACTCAGTCAGAGCTATAACTTTAAAGATGTCTAGCAGACAAAATTGCCAAACGATAACATTCGTTATTAAGGTTTTTGACATTTATACAGCATTTTTTGTCTTTACTTTTTTGTATGAGATCAACGTATGAACTACCGTGGAGTGCGTTACATTTCATCGTGGGAAATAAAACTCTTTTTATTATTTCAAATTTCCAACCTGATCCTGATGCAATAAATTCCTCTAATTTTTTACTTATCTCTTGATGTATTTCATCAGCGACTGGGGAAATATTTTTTCGTTAATGAAATCTACATTTTCAAAGATTATATCAAGTATGTCTATTTCATTCTCTTCAAGTGCATGTAACTGTGATACTATAACATGATACTGCATTATTAGCTTGATCCCTTTATGAACTGCAAGTTCTCGCGTTACAATTGGATGCAGAAGATGAAATAAATTTATAGAGTTAGAATTTGCTACAATATTTTGATTATTAAATTTATAACTTTGATCGTAACCGAAGAACGCAGTATCAGTTTTTTTTTTTTGTTTTTTTTTTTTTTCGCTTTGATAGGGCTCTTCTTAGCAAAATCTCGCAATTTCAGCATTGTATGCATAAAATATTTTATATATTTAATTGACAATCAATTAGAGATATGAAAAATGTTATACAAAATAATGGAAAATATATTGACAGAAAAACAAAAGAAAATTTTAAATTACGAGAAACAATCAATCAGAGACATGAAAAATATTTATAATATAATGGAAGAAAATTTTAGATATATGAGATTGACAGCAGAGGAACAGGAATATAACGTACATCCGATTTATGATCATTATGCTGGTAATGTACTTGGTTAGGTGATCCACGTGAGATATCAAAGATCGTTTGGTAAATCAACACCATCTGGAATGTTAGAGGAAACGATACAGAGAGAGTTGAAATGTTCAGAAAAATTTTATTTACACTTTGTTCTGCAATAACATTCCAGATGGACAAAGGGTTTACAGAGTAAATGGATCAGTAAACGATGATAATACTGAAAATTTAGCATTATAAGACGAATTTCAACTACATCCAATATTTTATGTGTATGAGGCTAACGATCGTGGAATTATTCGATAAAGAAAAACGAAAAAAGTTGTTGGAAGTTAAGATAAATATGGTTATTTGTGATGGTTCATGGTATTAAAACAGATTTTGATCATTATCACAGTCACCGTTTTGTGTTTGAGACATTTAATGACGCAATTCCAACTGGTTTATTTATCGATCACATCAACAAAATTAAAACTGACAATATCATTGAAAATTTAGGTTTAGTTACACCAAAAGAAAACACTTAACGTGGAAAAGGTTGTGGTAATAATTTTAAAAATCCAAACAAACTATTATCTCAATAAAACTTGAAACTGGAAAAGAAATAAGATTTAAATCGATAACAGCTGCTGCAAAGCATTTTAAAATTCATCCAGCCACAATAAAATTTGTAGCTGATGGTAAAACAAGGTCAGCAACGTCAACGTTAACATTTGACAAATTTATTTTCAAATGTGACGATTAATTATATTTTCTAACTCAGTTTTGGTAAGACAATTGTGAGCAATCATCAAAACATCATCTTTATTAAATCTCATTGTTATAAAGATACTGTGGTTAATTTTTTTATTTTTTTTATTTTTTTCTGCCGCTGTAGGAAGAATTGTATCGGAATCACCTTGCATCACAATAACATCAACAGAACAAGAACTGTATCCCGACAGACATTTTCGCACTGCTTCAGCTAATTCTCCGTAATTGATAGTTTAACTTTCTGATGATACTTTATGTCTGGAGATTTTATCTCTGGAGTCATCTTATTATCATAAATTAGATAAAAATCTATTATAATATGGATTTAATGAAACGACTTGCTGATATCTACGCTGATGATAATTTTACAGCAGGAGATGCTTTCGCCCGCGATATAATCGCGGCAGATAAATATGAGTCGGTTGGTTATACAGAAGACGACATTTTATTTGACAACAACGAGGAACAAAACGAGATCGTGGACGTGGTTGGTAAAAAAAGTTTACAGCAGACCGACTACTGGTAGATATAATGTTAAGTATCATATTGCCAAAAAAATAATAAAATTTAATTTTACTGTTGCCGAGCAACAAATATTTTGGCAACTTATAAAACCTTTTCTTCACACGAGAATAACCGGCCAACAAAGAAGCATGAAATACGATTTTAGTTTTGTTAAAATAGTTGATTTCATGCCAATTAATAATGTGAGACAATTATATTTAATGTCATTATGCAGAACGGTTAGATATAAATCTGTACTGTAAAAAATACAAGCAAATTTTATAGTAATATTAGATACTTGATTACAGCAACGTTGAGGATATAGACTTAGTTGCCACCCAGCTCTTAAACTTATTGCCGAATCCTCTCCATTTAATTAAACTGTTATTGCCTTTTTTCCTGATAATTTTTTAATAATAAATATGTCTTGTTCAGTTTTCTGTAATTCTTGTTCGTAAAAACTACCAATTACCGGTTTACCGGCTATATCCTTTAGCGCGTGTGTTACAGGTATTGTTAAAAGTACTTTATCAACAACAAATACTTCTTCGCTCCAGTTTGGAGTAAATCCTTTTTCAAATGTTTTTTTCGTTAAAGAAATTCTAACTTTATCACTAACTTTAAATTTATGTCTGCGGTACATGTTTTCGGTTGCCACGATAGGATTTTTAATTGCATCACTCGGAGACATTGTTATGGTCAGTGCGTTGAGTGCTCTGTGCTTCGTGTTATTATATTTATCAACAATCTGCTGTAGATTGTCATTATATCTATTAGTGCTTTTAGCTCTCAGGTGTTTATGTATCAGCTCGTTTAGTGTACGATTACATCGCTCGACGATGACGCTCTTACCTTCATTTCCAGTAACATATGTTTGATGTTATTTTGTTCCAATAACTGCTCAAAATTTTTATTAAAAAACTCTGCTCCATGATCCGTCCAGATTCTGTTTGGTTTTCATTCTGTACTTGTTATTACACGTTTTAGTGCATCAGTTATCGATGTTCCTGTTTTATCTAAAACTGGTACACTAAACGCGTATTTGCTAAAAATGTCAGTAACTTTAAAAGGATACATGTTGTCATCGTTAAACTGAGCAAGATTGGACACATCAACCAAATCTATCGCCCAGATATCGTCAACGGCATGTGCGACAACTTTACGTCGCGGAAATTTTTTTTTTTTTTTTTTTTTTTTTTTTTTTTTTTTTTTAGGTTTGTGTAGCTCTGAAGCAAGATCATCATACAATTCTTTTCCAAGACGGGGCTTTCCAAGCCGAGACTCTCCGAGTGGATCTCTACCGAGACCAAGACTATATTTTGCTCCAATAAATCCCTGCACTAGCCTTCTATCAAATCGTTCCTGCATATTTACAGGTTTCATATCGCGTAGTTCATCTAGCATTATCTTATCACAACCAAGCTTATATTGTTCGTTATCACGATAACAGATATCGTGATGGTTGCTTTTGCATCAACTTGATTGTAAGGCTCTTGTCCTGGTAATGGATTATCTTTTTCATCTAGTTGTTTATCTAGCGGATTATAAGGCCAGATATATTTGTGGCCTGGTAATGTCCAAGCCCTTTTTGGTTTTGGTAACTTACCAATAATTTTATGTATATCCATCCCAGAGCCAATTGCCTCAGGACAATGACATTGTTGACAATAGATAACACTTTTACTTTGTTCGATGCAAAGGTCTTTATCACGATTACACTTACATTTCATTTATTTTATTAATCTTCGACAAAAATACAATTATTAGTGTAAAATTCTTTTTTCTTTTTTTGATTAATTATGGTTAATTTTTTGTCTTTTCTGACCAATTTTACTCGATTTTTTAAAGGGAAAATGGATAAAAAAATAAATGAAAATCGGTCCGGTTTCTTATTTTTTGAGGGTCAAACGCCGAGGGGGTTCACGGAAATTTAACACTGGAAAAGTGAAAAATCGACTTTTTTACTGGCTTTTACCGGATTTTTGCCTGAAATCTCTGAGAAATTGTGGAACATTGTGGAACAAAATTAGACGGAGACCAGAAAAGATTGAATTTTCAATTTTCCAATGTTAAATTCCCGTTAACCGCCTCGGGGTTTTACCATCAAAAACTAAATAAGAAATCGGAACGAAAAAAACCCAAATGATTCGATACAAAGATCTCTATCACAAACACAATTACAACTTCGACTCATTATTACTTTAATCATCAACTAAAATAACTCTGTCTATGCCAGACCCGCTTGGTGAAGACGTCGAGAGTGCCTTTGAAGAAATAAACGCACTTTTTCTTCTACCGCAAACAGCAGAACAGTTGCAATTAATCAGTTACTCATTTTATTAAAATTTTTCAATAAATAAGGATCGTCATTATCATATCCTAAAATTTAATACGATTCGTTCCCTCTACCAATAACACGCTTTAACACCTTAATAAATTTTGTATACTCATCTTCTGTCCAATTTCTTATGTTTTCAATATCATCAAACCCTAATTATTAAACATAAAACTCAACAAAACTCCTGAAAGCATCAGTAGGAATATCTTCCTTCGGCAAACTCCTCAATTTTTCTAAATCTCTTTTCCTAATTATTTCAGCAAATTCTCTTGCACGTTCAACAGGTATATAAATATCCTTTTGTCTGCAAATGTAATCAATTACCTCTTACATTTTACTTTTTTGTTCCACTGTTTCAACAACGTTTTTAACTGTTTCCTCCACCTGTGCTTCCTGCTGTTCTTTTAACTGAACCAACAAACCCTTTTCTTGTACTTTTTAGTTCTTCTGGATATATTGTTGACACTTCTGGTTGTTTGTCAAGTACTGCTTCAGTAACCGTCTTTAAAAAAAAATTAAAAAAATGGTGGTTGCTTCTTCTGCTTGAACTTGTCCTCGACATAAAATTGTCAGACAATAATGAAATAATGAGCTATTATACAACATTTGGAACAACATTAGCAGATTCGTCGGTTGTAAGTACAACAATAAATGGCAACATTGATTTATCATTCTACCTAAAAAAATCTGGCGATACAATGACAGGCAATTAGTTGATGTCAAATCAACGAGTACTAGAATTATAAACAAATTATCCGCCAATAAATGTTTTTATTACACAAGTTGTTAGTTATGGACAACTAAAATCTGTTGATGACAATAAACTATCATTGACAGGAGGAACTTTAAGCGGTAACTTAGATCTGTCAGGAAAAAAAAAATTGGAGACCCGGTATCCACCAGCAAACTTAAATCAGGCCCAAGTGGTAAGTTATTTACAGTTGAAGTATGTGGAAGGCAACAAGCTTGATAAAACCAGTGGAACGGTTACAGGTAATATTGTTTTGCCGAGTAAAAAAAATGATTGTGTTGGAAACCGCGTATCTGCCAGAAAATGTTGATAATACACAAGCTGTAAGTTATGCACCACTAAAATCTGTTGACGATAACAAGCTTAATAAGACCGGAGACATAATGACAGGTACCCTGATAATGAGCAATAACTCAAAAATAACGAGAGTACAGACAACCTTGCCACCAGCTAATGAGACTGATGCTATTAGTTATGCCCAGTCAAAAGGAGCACTCGCCCCGTATTTAAGACAATCCGGTGGACCAATCTCAGGCAACATTAATATGAGAAACAACACAATAACGACGACATATGTTACAGTTAACCCTAATGGTGGCGAGGAATAAAGAGTATGTTGATAGTTTATCCGGTGGTGTAAAACTAACCAAAAACAATGTTGAGTATATTCCAACACTTTGTAAGGCAAATGATAACCGAGCTGGGTTTGAGGTAAGTGCATCAACACATTATCCTGAAAACTACCCTCATCACGTTTTCTCTGATAGACAGGAATGAACAAGTACTTGTATTTCTAGTTTATGTTGTCGCTGCCGAACATCCGTTTCCAGGATTGACAGCATTTCAAGTATATACACACGAAGATCAAATATAATCTAATATTGTATAATAAATGTCAGAACCACCAATTATAACCGTTGTAAGAGACTTTTATGATAGCATTTTTAACCCCGATAAATATGTTGGGAACGAATCACTAGCGGCACGTATAATAAATACTATTTTTTTTTTTTATTTCAATGATAAACTCTATTTTCAGAAGAAGAAAAAATGTTTATTCTTGTTATGCATTTGCGAGGACCACGACTAATGAAACCAATAGAAAACTTTGATATTATGGGCAGATACTGTCATCCGGGTGATATTCTAGAAGAACAAAAACAAGTTGAAATCATGTTGAAAAAATATTGCTTAAGCTTGATTTTAAAAATCTAGATTTGATAATGCGATCAGGCTTATTAAAAGCACGAGTTCACGGTGGAAGGGTGCAGGAGGAAAAACAAATAAACGATAGCCATAATCATCTCGACATACTAGCGGAATCTAGATATAGTAGGAATAAAAAGGAGCAAGAAGTTATACAATAATTTTTTAAGACGATACATATTTAACTATCTCCGCATGTACTGCCACGACAAGGAAACCCTAGTTAAATTCTTTACCATGACAGCGGATACGGAGTTAATTATAAAGTATACTCGAACGCAATTCTACCAATGACACGTAAAAAAACAGAATTTAATCCGATTATTGTTGACAGATGTCTAAAAATAATCAAATATCTCGACGAAGAAACTACTCATTTCAGTGACGATGAGCGAGAAATTTTTTTGAAGAAGTCGAACAAACAAGGTTGGAAGAAAAGATTGATTCTTATTACGACATAAGTGAAGAAGACGATGTTCCACTTCCATCCCTCCAACGCTCTAAACAATTGTCATTACGAAATTATTACAATGAAATCAAGAAAATATTCACGAAACCATACCAAAAATTATTGTTTAAAGTAACTGCTGTTATTCCTCTCACAGATGAACGAGACTTAGTCCGAAAATTAATGCTAATAAATTTCTTAGTCGCATATGCAATTATCAGACAACATCTTGTCCTCAAAAATTTTACGTTGGATCAAATAAGCTTGGTACTAGGGTTTATTGATGCAACAGAAAGTGAATACGTTAATTTGGTGAACGAAACGGATTGGTATGGACGTGAAGTAGAAAACACGTTTGATTCCTACAGTTGGTTAAAGGAAAATGAAGTACTTACAGATGAAAGATACAATGATACTTCGTCAGTTGTTTATGACAAGTACAGAGATTTTATAGTTGATCCTAACAATAATAATTTCCGTGAGTTTCTTGATTCAATCGTTGGTACTAGAACTTTTGTCATTGTATCTAAAATTGTAAACAAATATTGTATAATGAAAAAACAGATCATCGATTTGAATCATATTTTAGAAGAAATTCCAAAACAAGATGTTGAGGCAGTAATGTAATATTACAATTTTTATCGTAAAATCCTTTCGTGCGTAAAACAATGTTACAAGTATTACAGTAGAATACTTCGAGTAATATCATATTTACCACTGCTAATGACCAGTTCTGGTATAATCTCAAGTGGAACATCATTAAACCAGTATTTATTAATAGTATCAGGTGTTGGTGTCTCTCCTTCAATAGCGTGTAAAAAATTGAGCCTCAACTTGAGACCAAAAAATTGGTTGTTAAACAGAAGGTATCACTTATAAAAAAATTACTTGATCAGATACGATCTTATTTGCGAGGCGTAAAATATAATATGGACGATTTAATACGTGAGTTCCGTACTAATGAGAGTATGTTAACAGATATTATAGCAATGAGAGTTAACAGGCATGAAAAAGATTACCATGAAAAATGGTTGTGTTAGTAGTAGTAGAAAATGAGCTGTTTCTAGACCAGAGACGCCCTACCCCCGACAAAACATATTTCATCACGTTATTTTGGGCTAGAAAACCTTATCAGAAAAATAATTAATTTTGAGCTAGAAAAGGCTGGTGATAAAGTTGTCAGGATATATTAGCTTTGGAGGGGAAGGGGTCTCTGAGCTATAAACCTCATTTTCACTACTACTTGCATCTTACTGTGTACGTGCTTCATGTGTGCGTATATATGTGTTAATACGTGTGTATGCATGCGATTGGGTGTGTGTATGTGTGCATGTACATAATAACGTTGGTGCCAATTATGTATTATATATGTCAATTATATATATATATATAGCAGCAGAGAGGGTTAACAGACCATTTTGCTTGAGACATTATTTATGAAAAAATAAACCTTCCTACGAAAAGGAAATATTAAGGTCAGCGACGTTAAACCACAACTTCTAACTAGTTAGATTATCTCGTTACTTTATCTCTGACGCGCGTTTTTATTTTTAGGAATTTTTCGTTTACGCGTTGGTCACTCAGTATTGGTCGTTCAACCTCTCTGCTGCTATAAATTAAACAGCCATTATAAATATTATCAATAATGATTGGAGAACCACACTCAGCTGCATTAGCTCGAGAGCGACTAGAGGCAATCAAAAAATATTTACCCGTCAGTAATTTAGTTAAACAACAGCTACAAGCTAGTCAGGAGTCTCAGGTGGAATTTGCAGAAGGTGCAGAACAATTATTTAAACCGATTGTCGAACCAACAAAGAAAATTGTTACAGCAACTGAGGCAACACAAAGAGCTCTTGAAACATTACCTGTTGATATTGCAGGCCGTATTCAAGCAGCTCAACCACAACCACAACCACAACCACAACCACAACTACAACCACAACCACAACCACAACCACAACCTAAACCACCATGAACCAGAATTAAGATAATGGATAAATTTACACCTGAAGGTATTGCTGCTATCAAGGACCCAAAGCAAATATTTGATATTGCCGCGTTTGGATATTATGAAAGACAAAAATATGTAAAACCAGAATATGTTAAATCATTAAGCTCTGCCAATTGGATTAGGGATGGATATCGCATCGCTACTGATACTCCGGAAATCAGATCTAATGAAGATACTAGAAGTTTTAATAGATTTGATGATATTGTACACAAACATATAGAAGAAAGAGCTAAACAATTTGAATTACCATCACCACAACGACAGTTTGAATTACCATCACCACAACGACAATTTGAATTACCATCACCACAACAACAACGAGAACAATCATCATCGCAACAATTTCGAGAAATGATGAAACGATTGCAATCACCACGACAACCAGTTAGAACAACAGAGGAAGAATATCAAGACCCTGGCGCGACTGGAAGTGGTTTTGGAAGTGGTCTTATTACTTGTCCTAATAACGTCCTTGCTGATGTTGATCGACTAGAAATTCTCATTGGAGGAAAACGAGCTGGCAATAATTCCCCAGAAATCATTAATGAAGCAGCTGATATTTGTAAACGATTATTTACAGGTGGTGTTATGGATATTAATGTGTATCGGTCCCTTATTAATGAAATCGCCGATGATTATCGTAGTGATTAAGTATGTAATTAGATGCAATCAGTGATAAAATCACTTGATAATAAAATGATCATACATAATACTCATAGACCAACCATGGTCAGGGTAATAAATTCACGATTACCAGTATACAAAACGACCTACGGAGATGGACTAGGTGATGTTGTTCAGGGTCTATTTAGAAGGATGGCCCCAAAAGTAATACCGCTTGCAAAGCAACTATCAATGAAAGCTATCGATGTTGTTCGTGAAAAAGGTATTGGCGCTGTTGGTGATGTTGCTAGCAAAGCATTCTCAGCAATCAAGGATAGACTAGCGCGATTAATACGACGAAAACCTCAGCCAGTAAAATTACGCAGCACTGAAGTGATGCCCGCAAATGTCAGTAAAATAATAAATCAAGCTGCTAATCAAAAACTAGCAGAATTAGCTACCAACACTGATGTTGGGTTAAAAAAAGAAAAAAATATAACCGCTAGTCTGATAGCAGGAAGCGGTCTTCGTGTTAGACGAAGACGATAATAATAAAGATGTTCAAGAGTATATCTGATCCCGCGTTTGACATGGACGCACCAGTTTTAAAAGATGAATCTGTGCGCGATTATCAATATTATTCTTATGACGCACGAGAGCCAAATCAGCGTGGAGGACAAATTGAGTTGCAAGTTCAGGATACAAGCAAATACTTCTTACCCGCCGAAGCATTTATCGAGGTTGAAGGTGAAATTTTGCGAGCTGATAATACTCCATACGCAGCTGATGTTGGTGTTGGTTTTGTTAACAACGGTGTTATGGCTTTATTCAAAAGCGCCATATACATGATTGATGGAAAAATTATTGAAGCAATCTATAATGATGTTGATGTTGCCACGACGATACTTGGTCTTGCGCGATATAGTGATGATTATTCAAGATCAGCTGGTCCATCAATGATGTTTGTAAAAGATACTTCTAATTCTCCAGAGTATCAACAATATGATATAAGAAGACCAAAAAACTTCGCCGGCGCCGCTGATACTGATGTAAATCCGGTGGTTCATGGTGCTGATCCAGATTTTAACTTAGGATTTAGATCACGTCGAGCAATTTTAAGCGGTGCAAGGGGAGCATTTTCGTGTGCGATTCCATTATCACATACCTCTGGATTTTGCAGAAATGTCAGAAAAGTCATTTTCGGAGCCAAACACACAGTTGTACTTGTAAAAAAAGGTACCGACAATGATGCAATATGGAGACCCGCTGGTACTGATGCTGGTATAGTAAAATTAACGAAACTTTCATTGTGGATGCCAGTAATGACTCCAACAATACCTGAAGAAGAACATTTACTTTCTTTTATGAGCCAAGGTGGTAAATCGATGTTATCATGGTTGACGATGACCACAGATGCTGTGCAGAGTACAGTTAATGGCTTATTTACTTGGCAAATAGCATCACAGCAAGGTGTTTCTGCACCACGGCATATATTTATTGCATTACAAGATGCTGCACGGGTAGACTCACAAAATCTAAGCACAACGATATTTGATCAACTCGGTGTTTCTGAGGTTTCTTTAAGGATAAACGGACATCAAGAACCAGCTGAAGACGTGTTGCTAAATTTCGATCAAAATCATGTTGCGCGTGCATATCATCGGTTAATGACATTCATGGGACGTGATCAAAATATTGATACTGGTTTACAAATATCAGTTAGATTTTACAACATTATATCCGATTTATTACTTTTCGCTGGAACATTTATTTTTTGTTCAGACAATCCGTCGTTGATATAAATTTTCGAGCTGGCGTAAACAGAGATGCAGCAACTATTCCTGATTACAGAGCAATTGCTGTTATACTTAGCGATAAATCGATGTTGCTTGAAGGTGTTGGTGGACCAATGAGAGTTATTGATGCCCCAGTAGAAAACATGTAATTAGATCGCTCATAATAATTATAAATGTCACATCTAGTTAATGTCAGTCTGACTCCTGGTCAGATTAAAAAGCTACAATCATCATCAAAAAATAATTGTGCGGCAAAAATATCATTAAAGCGAGAACAAATCGCGAGTGGTCCGAATAAGCTATCGTTATCAGAACGCCAGCATAAGCATTTCAATGAAGCAAAAAAATTTAATAAAGGTATAAAACTTAACCTTTCTGCGAGTGTCATTAAAAACATCGTTAAAACGGGTGGTATATTTCCAGTTCTTGCCGCGTTACCAGCAATAATAGCCGCTGCAGCCCCAGCTGTTGCAAAAGCAGCTGCATAAGGCGCTGTTGGAACCGCTGCTGGAATGGCGTTAAAGAAAGCAACGGGTCAAGGAATTATGCACGCAGAAAACTTAAAAAAAAAGATCACGGGCAAAACAACGGGGAAGACGTCTAAGAGCACCAAACGTTCCACAGCCGGGCCGTCTAAGATTATCAGGCCCAGTATACGGTCGCGGTCTAAGATTACCAGGGACCCCATATTTATGGTACGGAAAAGATCTAAGATTCTATGTCTAATTTTGATTTACTTAATGCCGCTAAGAAACTGAATATAGAAAACTTTAGAGGAGTTTTTATGCGTGATCAATTACCTACCGTCGCAATGCAACATGAAACTGGTATTATTAATCTCGATAAAAACTCTGGCCCAGGCACTCATTGGGTGGTGTATGCAATTGATCCACGTGGAATTATTTATTTTGATTCGTATGGGTTGGCACCACCAAAAGAATTTTTTAAATATATAAATACTGCTATGCAAAGTAAGAATTCGATGCGTTCTAAAATCTGGTATTCAACATTACCAACACAAAAAATAACGGATCCGCCGATATGCGGTCGAGAAGTACTCGCTGTACTTGATGCTGTATCAAAATCAACAACGCCACCTTATAAAGTCGTGCATGAATATACCACGTTGTCACACTTAAACAGATATCAGTAAATATAATGGTAGATATTTATGGAAGATCTTCTCGCAAAGCTCAACAGCAAGTCGATTTATCTAAATACGCAACTCTTGATCAGCTCAGAAATGAAATTGATGATTTATTAAATATCACAAGTGTAGATCAAAATGAAGTCGTTGTTTTTCAGGATAAACAAGGGCGATTAAAAACGAGTAATATGCAACTGTTAGATGTTCTTATAAGAATTTCCACCGCGGTTATTAATAATATCGTTATTTTTTTCTGATCAAGGTAAAATACAAGATTCCGGTAAGTCAGTTAACGATTTTATCAAGCGAGCTGGTGATTCATTCACGGATTACATTATCATGAATCGAAATAAAATTATAGACTTTGGAAACCCAGCCGCAGATACAGATGCAGCAACAAAAATAATACGTCGATGATCAAGAATCTAAGTACGTATTAGTCAACGGTGGTATTATGCGTGCATTTCTCAACATGAATCATAATGGTATTAATAATCTTAGAACACCAGATTCAGATTTCGACGCTGCAACGAAGAAATATGTAGACGATAAGGAAACCCCTATGACAACTTCGTTAGCTACAATCAGTAATGAAATGACTACAATCAATACTAATTTTACTAGACATGTACAAACGTTTTTAAATTTTCGTAGAAACATAAACAAACCTGTACATGAAATTTTTTGGTGATCCACCAACTGTTGATATCAAATTCTCCTACATTAACATGAAAGTCAACGACATTATTAACGGAATACCTAGTATTGTTCAAAAAACTAATCTGAGTAAAATTCAACACGGACAAATTAAAAATATCGTGTACACGGTAGCATCAGGACCATCAACGTGGCCAACGCGCGATAACACTCTCGAACACACCGCAGAAAAAACTGGGTTATATAGTCTATCCCTGTATGGTTTGGAAATTACTGCGGCCACTTCATCATCACCGAATGTATATCATAATCCTCTGCTGGTGATGCTAACCAAGGACATCAAATAAACGTTTACGTTAACATCAACGGAAATGCCCCCGAGACGTTACTGGTGGTGCCTGGAATTCGTAGCTGAGATTGTTTAATTACTTAATTAAATGACGTTGTTATTGTATAATGAATCAAGTGACGGATTCACTTATCGACGTTCAACGTCACAGATACGCTCAAGTATGTGAGTGTCAAACCAAACTAAAAAATATCATCGACGATTATACAGTAAAAGTAAAAAAATATCGCAGGCATATGGTTGTTATTGATATAATTGTTTACTCAGTTTCCGCTGTTGCTGCTGGAACCGGATTATTATTATCAACAATAACAATGACAGCACCTGCAGTTGCAACAATTGTCGTTTCAACGGCAACAACATGCGCAGGCATTTACAGTATTATCGCTAAGAAAATATCTACATGTGCAAATGATAAATTACACGAGTATATAACAAAATTACACACAGCAACAACATCTTATTCTAAACTATCATCGTATCTTTCTGCGTATCTCAGCCATGGTAAAATATCTGAAGAGGAGTTCGCAACGATAATGAAAACCTACGATGAAGCATGTAGTGATAAAGTAACCTGTGATAAGAATGAAGATTGAATTCCCGAGATTGCGTTCTATTAAATAACGGAGTATTTTAAATAATGTCAGCGTTAGAACTATTACAACCGATTGTCACTAATACAACGCCGTCAAAAACTACTATGATATCATTAAGTTCGACCCATCCTGAATTTAGCGTTAACTTTCCAACTGCAATTCCAGGAAGTGAAATAGCATTACCGCAATTAAGAGTTTATCATAGCTGGCCAAATATCAGGTCAAAATCGTTTGGTGGGCTACCAGCAAATAATTCACTGGTATTTGCGAATAAGAATAAACCTGATGGAACTCCTGATTGGCAAGTTTTTGGAATTTCAACGGGCAATTATCAAATAAAACAGATTAATGATGAGTTCCAACGCAGAATTAAATCCATCACAGGAAAAGAATCCAAAATAGCAATCATTGTTTACGAACCAACATTATCAGCTTCGATTGAAATAAATTCTCCTGATTATGTTGTAGATATTTATCAAAGTTCCATCAGATCTGTGTTAGGATGGCCTGATGTTCCTGACCAAAGGTCAAATGGAGTTCCAGAACCAACCAAAAATGAATTTCTCACAACGGAAAAAAAAATATATAAAACGTCCAGAATATCGAAATAACCATCCATGGCACCGTATAAATTTTAAACTTGATCCAAGCAACAATAGACATTACTTTACCGATTTTGACGGTCAAAGGATCCCTAAGATAACTAGATCACCATTTAATATCATCATCGTAGACTCCAGGACGCGGACTACTAGAGACATTGTTGATGAAGAATTTTTTAAAATGTTTTTAGATCTTCTTAAGCCTGAATACGATAAAACACTTAATGATTTAAGAAGTTTATTTATTTCATTATCTCTACATTATGACGATGGTGTAAAAAATCAGATAATCGAAACAATAAAACATTTAAATGGGATCTTATTTGATTTATATATCGCTAATGAAGTATTATAAACTCTGCTACTAAACTCGATGGAAATCCTTACACAGATCCAAAACGAAAACAATTATTTCTTGATCATTACAAAATAACAGAAAAAGATTTACAAACATTTATAATACCATATTTAAATAACGTTGAAATAAAAAAAAACAAAAAAAAAAACAACAACTCAGCGATTTCATTGATGAATATTTCCCTAAAATACTTGCAGCGTGGATAAAAATAGCCCCACCACCGGTTATTCTTAAACATAATAATGATCCATACGGTGGAGGCCGTCATATCTCTCGCCTGGTATTGTCAATATAACATCAACGCCTGGTTTTGTCAATATAGCATCAACGATCGCAGTCAATCTAGTATGTGATGTAATTGATGGCAGCTATCAAGTAGATCTTTCAAGGTCTAGCCAGGCCCAGCAAGGCTACATAATATATTCATTTAGCCCTCAAGCGCCCCCCGGGTGGTTAATTGTATCTGAACCAATTAACCCCGTTTATCTACGTGTACATAATCCGTTATTATCAAGAATACATTTCAAACTTACAGACCAAATAGGACGTATTTTGGATTTGCAGAATGAAACTTTAAGTATAAATCTGTATGTGAGATCATAGAGCGTTTTATCACAATGCGTCATCGTAAAACAAAAAAAAATATCCGAATCGGATCAGAATAGTTTGTTTTTTTTACTGGGTTAAATCGTAATTATTATAAGTAAATATAATTATAAGTAAATAAACTGTCAATTTTGCCAGGGATTTTGTTTAGCCATTATCACATTAACTCCACCTTCACTTTCATTATCACTTTCATTTTCACTTTCATTTTCACTTTCATTTTCACAATGCTCTCTTAACTGTCTTATACGAAAGTTTATAATCTTTTTCTGTTCGTATTCATGAGATAATTCTAACTTAATTTTGTCAATAGCTTGCGAGAGAGGTACAAACAACTTTACCTGATTATCTGTAACTGTTGCCAGCGACTGTAACATTGCCTGCTGGATAAACTTCATGAATTTATAATCAGATGGCAAAGTATATCTATTCTCTAATTTTGGTTGTTCTAATGATTCAAAATCACACAGAATTTTTTCAGGATTAAGATTATCAGATATATTTATACCGTTATGCTGTAATTTTTTAATCGCAGAAATAATAACATTAATGTTTTCGGAATTCATTATATTATACATGTTTA
>JAECUM010054275.1:0-13471 GCA_016617855.1 Megalonaias nervosa
TATATAAATGGTTAATGATAGGTTCTGTAACTCCTTGTAACAAAGCCTACGTAAATGAATTATGTGGATACCACATGAAAAGCGTTCGAGGAGAGAGTCTAGGACCCAAATCTTGTTTACGGTGTGGTGTTGGGATCAGAGGTGAAACTCAGTTGTGTGTGTAATGCGGTGGTAAAAAATACAGAGAGCTAAAGGGATATTATGATAAAAAATAATACTGATGGAGTCGAATTTCCCATAAGAAACGCTGAAGATTATCTCGCCAGATTTTCAAAATAATAATTTAGACAAATAATATTATCATATAAATGGAGCAAAATGAATTTGTAACACATCCTATCATCAAGAATTATGAAGCATCTCATAATGGTATCATCAGGAGCTGTCGACTAAAAAACCAGTCGGTACTGTTGAAAATACTGGTTATCTCAGATCTAGTGATGGAAAAGAAAGATATTTATCTCATAGATTTGTCTACGAATGTTTTCACGGAGTAATCGAAAAAAAATCAGATGATCGATCATATTAATTCAGATCCAAAGGATAACACTTTAAGTAATTTGCTAGCTGTTACACAAAGTCAAAATACTGCATGTGGAAAAACTGGGAGATGTAAAAATTTGCAAAGAGAACTGTTAAATCTCTGAATATGGAGAATGGCGAAGAAATAATATTTCAATCAATAAATGCAGATGGAAAATATTTTGATATTCAACCCCGTTCGGTACAATATGTCGAAGATAATATAACCAAATCGGCATTTTCAAATAAATATAAACAAAAAACCACATTTCAGTATTACATACATGAAGGGACATAACTCTGTCAAGTAAATATTTCTCTGATAGAGTAATGAAGCAGTTGTCTCCCTTGTATTTTATTGTAAATCATGTTTTTTTATTTACTGATGAATAATTTTATTTTTGCTGGTTTTTAAAGAATCATTATTTTGATTTTATGATTTTGTCAGGTTTCTTGCTTCCTTCTGAATTTTTCAGAGATAATAATTAAAAAAAAAAATACAAACAGCGAATAAGGCACGCTAATTTGTAAGTTATTTGTGGATTTCCAAGTATTAGTCAGCTTATATAGTATAGGACCCTTATAGTTGTCTGGGTTCCCCGTTTGCTGTAATTTCAACAGAGGAAAGTACAATCTCTCACCATGTAACCACGTGGAGGGTGTACTTTTGTACTCCCCAGGTTGATTATGTGGGAGAGTGTGCAGAAATTTGTTGAACGTTGGGAAGGACGTTTATTTGTGTCTATGTCTGTACATAAATGTATGTATGTAAATATGTAAATATTTCTTTTGTCTGTAAATATATGTAAATATTTGAAATTACCCTCTGAACTTGGTAGAATGTCGTTTGGCAATATAGGACTTCACATGGGGTTGTGCCGTCCTTTTATATAGTGCTGTAGATAGATTGATATAATATAATGCTGTAAATACGTTACTACAATTAAGATTGTATGTTGTGCTGTCCATATATACATACTGTAAATATTTCGTCACCCTCAGAACCTTCTAGAATGTTGTTTGGCAATCTAGGGGGTCACATGGGAGTTGTGCCGTATTTGTATATATCCTGTAAGTATGCTTAATATAATGCTGTAAATATGCTGCTATAGTCAAGATTATACGTTCTGCCCTCCTTATAGATAATACTATAATTAAGATAGTATATACCGTGAATACATTCCTGGTTTCAGGTACACAACTATTTTTTTTTAATTTTAAATAAATATTTATTATATATAATGAATTATGAAAATATTAATGTTATTATTTCTGCGATTGAAAAATTACAACATGATGGTATAAAAACATATTTGATCAACTTAATCCTGAAAAAAATTATGTGTGATTTTGAATCATTACAACAACGAAAATTTGAAAATAAATATACATTGCCAGCTGATTATAGATTCATAAAGCTGACTCAGCAAGCAATATTATAATCCTTGGCAATAGTTACAGATACGCAGGTTAAACTATTTGTTACCCTCGCACACGCAATTGAAAACATTAGATCAGAATTGTCTGATGAATACGAAACAAAAAAGATTGTGAATGCTCGTATAAGACAGTTGAGAAAGATTATGTCTGATTGTGAAACGATCCATAATGTCAGTGATGATTGTGAAAGTGAAAGCGCTCTCTCCAGTGACGGTAGTGACAACGAAACTATCACTGTCACAGTGACTGTGGCAACAGCTAAACAAAGTGAAAATATAAAACCTTGATTATTTCAAGAGGGATAATTCATTTCTGACTACAGTAAAAACAATATTTATTTATTTTATTCAGATTATAATTTTTACTCAGAATCAGATTATAATATTTATTCTGAATCAGTTTATGATATTTAGTCGGAATCAGATTTATTCAGATTATATTTATTCAGATTCTGATTTATTCTGATAATAATATTCATTCAGGATCAGATAATAATAATAATAATAATAATAATAATAATAATAATAATAATAATAATAATAATTATTATTATTATTATTATTATTATTATTATTATTATTATTATTATTATTATTATTTATTCTGATAATAATATTTATTCAGAATCAGATATTTACTCAGAATCAGATTCAGATAATTTATTTGACAGAATTTGTTTTTATTTTCCTGGTGTTCTACGAACGCACATAAAGATTTATTATGAATGAGTCTTCTCCTAAATCCAACAAGTGTCCGGTTTGGTCAGTAAATTTGAAATGTATCCTTGCTAATAGCGGATTATGACATCTAAGATAAACAGGATTAATTGGTTCTTATACACTTAAGTATCCAGGAGGCACTTGTGGCGTAAACGTATATAATGTATCCTTGCTGGGCCAGATTGGATTTTTCAAGATCTACTTGATAGCTGCCATCAATTACATCACATACAAGGTTGACCGTGAACGTCGATGTTATATTTACAATGCCCGGCGAGACATGACGAACGGCCCCGTATGGATCATTGTTGTGTTTGAGAATGTTTGAAGGATGTGTTATTTCTCTCCATGATTCAAGTAGTTTTGCAAAATATTCATCGATGATATCGATGA
This sequence comes from Megalonaias nervosa, assembly GCA_016617855.1. Lineage (NCBI taxonomy): Eukaryota > Metazoa > Mollusca > Bivalvia > Unionida > Unionidae > Megalonaias > Megalonaias nervosa. Next base: position 3,075 of record JAECUM010054275.1, read on the forward strand.
CTGATTTCTTTTTAGCTAGGTAGGATCAAATAGAGGCATTAAAAATGTTGGTAATTGTTGTTTGGTTATTTTATAATGGTCGAGGAATATCTTTCTGAAATTTTCTTTACTAAACGCACTAGGGGTATGGAAATCGATTATCCCATGAGCTTTTGTCGTAATTGGTAATCATTTCATGTATTAGTTTTTTTGCTGTGAATTTCATAAGCAGCCGCAAGCTGATTTAAATGTTGCATTATTTCAATGATATGTTGCTTTGTATCGTCGTTGTAATGTTGCGTCATAGAAATACATAAATACAAAAATTTCGCAAATCATCGATTACTCGTTTGTGCTCGGTTTTAATTTTGTCAGTGATATCTTGGATATTTGCTTCGTCGATATAATGAAAACCTTTACCGCCCTTTGTGCCTTGACCAAATATAAAATGGAGCAACTCCACCGTCAGGAGAATCAAAAATTGTATCACCAAATCGGAGTACTCATGGATGATTTTTTCGATATTCTGGAAGCTTTATAAATATTGTTTTATCTGTAACGTAATCAGATCGTCTTGGTTCTTGTGGTCCTTGAGAAGTTGGTGGGATTTTGGGCCAGCCTAGAACACTTCGAATCGATGATTGATATATACCAACGGCGTAGTCGAGTGAATTCATTCGGCCGACAACGTTGGCTCGTGAACAGAAATGGCTATTTTGGATTCTTTTCCAGTGATAGATTTAATTCTGCGCTGAATTTCATCGTTGATTTGCTCAATCTGATAGCTGCCAGTGGGAATAATCACGACTTGCTAGTCTGGTGTTCCATCGGGTTTATTTTCATTTGCAAATACCAGTGAGTTATTTGGTTGTAATCCACCGAATGATTTTTTCTGATATTTGACCAAGTATTATAAACTCGTAATTGTGCTAGCGCTGTTTCTTTGGCTGGAATTGTAGTTGGAAACCTAACGTTGAACTCAGGATCGGTTGAGCTTGCTGATATCATTGTGGTTTTCAACAGTGTTGTTTTAGTGACGATCTGCTGTAGTAATTCGTTTGACATTATATTATCCTAGTGTTATTCTGCTTCCTGCTCCTCTTTCTATTTATTCTCGCATCATTAATTCTGTATCCAGGTATTCCATGCTGTTTTTCATTTTTCGTCAAATACTTCATTGTAAGTTTTTATTATCGTTGTGAACTCCTCATCGGATATTTTACCATCACTAAGATACGATGAAATCACCGATGATGATTTGGAGTATGCTACCATCGCCGCGTGCATTTTTATTGTGTACTCGTGTAATTTTGTATTTCTGCACGTAGCTATCTTCTTTGCAATAATATTGAAAATACCAGCGATTATTGTTGCGGATGAGATATAGATTGTCACAAATGCCGGCGACATCATCGTTGCTGCTGAGAGCAGCACGCCGGTTCCAGCGATGATAGCGGACGCCGAACACACAATTATGTCAACAACAACTACACGTCTGCGATATTTTTTCCTTTTACTGCATAATCGTCAACGATATTTTTTCAGTTTGGTTTGCCACTCACATACTTGATTGTATCTGTAATGTTGAACGTCGATTGGGTTTTGATTAATTATATTTTTATTAAGTAATTAATTGAGGTGTTTCAGCGACAAATTCCAGACACCACCAGTAAGACGCTGCGGTTATTTTTTATCAGATGGTTCCAGTATAAATGTTTCTTCGATGTTTTGATTTGACACAATAGACACGGTTCCATAACAATTATCGGTTGAATGCCGCCATGGATAAGTGGTAAATATCCTACATTTTGTAGAGATGAACACGGATAGCCTATACACAACAGTGACTTCCGCGGTATGTTTGATAGTGTTATTTTGCAGTGACCAACTTGATGATCCCGATGCTACTGTGTATACCACGTTGATGATCTGCTTGTGATGAATTTTAATCAGATTAGTATGTCTTAACTACATCAGGAATTCCACTGACAATATCGTTGAGTTTTGTGTTAATTTCGGAGAGTTTTACGTCAACAAACAATGGATTAGCAAGAAATCCTCTGCGGTTTTATTAAGTTTCTGAAAGTTTCTGCGAGTATTCATAAACATATTTACGTGAACGTAATATTCAGATCGCAGTGTGGTTAATTTGTCATCGATTGTAGTATCTTTATCATCTACGTACTTCTTTGTTGCGGCATCTTCATCACTTGTTGGTTCTCTTAAAACAACGATATTATTTCGTTCATGTTGAGTGTACCTGTCATTCTATCACCGGTGGATCGTAAACGATCAACAACACTTTTTGTAATTTCATTTCTGATAGTTGCGATTGATACATTTCAATCTCTGATTCTACCACCGTCAGTAAATACTAGAATATTATCCGTGGTAGCACCGAGAACATTACGAATTATGTCGATCCACTTAATATTATTCGTCTTTAAAACACCGTATTTATCCTGAAAAATAACAACTTCATCCCGGTCAACTCCAGATAAGTTCATAATATCAGCAAGATCATCCCTGGTGGCATACTTGATAAATCGATATCATCTTTTTCTTGTCTCTGATAGAGGATCTTCCATAAATATCAACCATTCTACTTTAAGGTCTGTTTAAAACGTTGGACGATGTATACTCGTGCACGACTTTATAAGGTGGTGTTGTTGATGATGATACAGCGTCGAGTACAGCGAGTACTTCACGGCCACATATTGGCAAATCAGTTATTGTCGGTGTTGATAATGTTGAATACCAGATTGGAATATTTTGCATGTTGCTCACATATGTTAAAAATTCTTTTGGTGGTGCCAACCCATACGAATCAAAATAAATAATTCCACGTGGATCAATCGTGTATACAGCCGAATGAGTACCAGGACGTGAACTTTCATCTAGATTAATGATACCAGTTTCAACATTGTTTGGTTTGTGCGGTAACTGATCACGCATAAAAACATCTGACCTTTTTGATAATTAATCGCTCAGCAGCATCAAGTAAATCAAAATTGGACATAGGAAGAATCAACGATGTATCCCGCGCAGTCTTAAACCCGTTCCGTACCAAGAATGAGAAGTTCCTGGCAGGCTTAGACCCTTTCCTTTTTTTGCAAGCTTTTATTCCCTGTCCTGTTGCTTTCTTTAGTGCCATCCCAGCAGCAGTTCCAACAGCACCAAGTGCAACTGCTTTTACAACAGCTGGGTCTGTAGCGGCTATCAATGCTGGTACAGCTGCAAGAAGTGGAAATATGCCACCCGTCTTAGCGATGTCTTTAATGGCACCCGCAGAAAGATTAAGTCGTATGCCGGTCTTTGATCGTTTGGCTTCATTGAAAAGTGCTTAAGTTGACGTTCTGCCAGTGATAGTTTATTTGGGGTCACCTATGATTTGTTCTTTTTTAGTGATATTTTTACTCCACAGTTTTCTTTTGATACTGATTGTAATTTTTTAATCTGACCAGGAGTCAGACTGTCACTAACATGATGATATGACATTTTAATATCATGAGCGATCTAATTACATGTTGTCTACTGGAGCATCAATGATTCTCATTCGTCCACCAACACCATCAAGTAGCATTGTTTTATCTGAGAGTATAACAGCGATTGCTCTATAACCACCAGCGGGTAGTCGAACTACACGAGCTCGAAAGTGTATATCAACGACAGATTGTCTGAACAAATCCAAGTATTCCAGTGAGAAATAATAGATCGGACACAGCGTTGTAAAATCCCGCTGAGATATCTGCAAACCAGAATCAACATTCTGATCACACTCCATAAATGTCATCAACCGATGATAAGCACGTGCAACATGATTATTCTAAAAATTCAGCAACACTTTTTCAGAAGGTTCTTGATGTCTATTTATCCTCAAAGAAACTTCACTAACTCCAAGCGTATCAAGCACCATTGGATTTCGTTCCTGCCAATCTATTCTGGCATTTTCCTGAAACGCGATTAATATATATCGTGGTGCTGACACCCCCTGCTGTGATGCTATCTGCCATGTGCATAAACCAGCAGCATTACTTTGAATACTGTCGGTGGTCATCTTCAACCATGACAATGTTGATTTACCACCTTGATCCATGAAAGATAGTAACCGTTCTTCTTCGGCAAGTGATGGAGTCATTACTGGCATCCACAACGAACGTTTTGTTAGTATCACTTTACCTGCATTAACGGCAGCATCACGCCATATTGCATCATTGTCGGTGACTTTTCTAACAAGTGCCACTGTGTGTTTAGCGCCAAATATAACTTTTCTAACATTTCTGCAGAATCTAATGATATGTGACAGTGGAATCGCACATGAGAACTCATCATCGCCGTTCAACATTGTTCAACGTGATGCGAATCCCAAGTTGAAGGGAGTTTGTGCGTCTCCTGCGGCATTTCTTACATTACCTATATTTACGTTTCTGCTTTCTGGATGATCAGTTGTATCCTTTGCAAACATCATTGATGGACCAGCTGATCTCGAGTAATCATCGCTGTATCTTGCAAGGCCAAGTATCGTCGTGGCAACGTCGACGTTTTCCAGGCATGATTCAATATTCTTTCCGTCAGTGATGTATGTGTCACTGTTAAATAACGCCATGACACCATTATTAACAAAACTAACTCAATCACCAATTACGTATACTGTATCATCTGCAGCACCAATACTTTTATCACGAACAACGTCAATAGCTTTCATACCCAGTTGCTTTGCAATCGGTATTGCTTTTGGGGCTATCCTTCTGAATAGACCCTGAACAACATCACCGAGTCTATCACCGTAGATCGCTTTATAAGTCGGTAGTCGCGAATGTATCACCCTGACCATGGTCGGTCCACGCTGTGCGTTATGTATAATCATCTTATTTTCTAGTCACTGATCTAATTGCATACCCTCGATCACTGCAGTAATAATCATGGATGAGAGCTCGGTAAACATTAATGTCCATGATGCCACATGTAAATAATCGCTGACAAATAGAAGCTGCTTCATTAATGATTTCTGGGGAATTATTACAGGCTCGTTTTCCTCCAATGAGAATTTCTAGTCTGTCTACGTCGGCAAGGACATTATCAGGACATAGACTTTCCCTTGTACCTATACCACTTCCATTTGCACTTTGAGCGCCTTTTTTTGTAGTGGTCGTCCTCGTTTTAGTCTCATTTGTTGCAGTTGTTGTTCTCATAGTTGTCGTTGTTGTTCTTGTAGTCGTTGTTGCTGATGAAATCCTTGTATATATTACGATGTTACTTGTGGTTATAGTTGTTGCCGTAGTTGTTGTCGTCGTTGTTGTTCTTCTTCTTGTAGTTGTTCTTGTTGTAGTTGTTGCTGTTGTTGTTTTTGTTGTTGCAGTTGATCTTGTTGTTGTTCTTGTTGTTCTTGTTGTAGTTATCGTTGCAGTTGTTTTTGTTGTTGCAGTTGTTGTAGCTGTTCTTGTTCTTGTTCTTGTCGTCGTAGTTGTTGTAGTTGTTGTTCTTGTTGTAGTTATTCTTGTTCTTGTCGTCGTAGTTGTTGTAGTTGTTGTAATTGTTGTTCTTGTTGCGGTAATTGTATCTGTGCAAGATAGTCATCTATCTCATTGATAAAATCGATATATCTTCGATCATCATTTCGGGCTTGATCAACTCCGTGATATATACGAAATATCCATTTTTTACCAATCTTCACGGCCTATAGCACGATCATGAAACTCGGGATTCAGAAATTGTTCTTTATTATTAAAACTGTTCAGGGCATTCTTAGCTAACTGTTTTATGTTTCTGGTGATTTTAATAACAGCAATACTGTCTTCGGTAAACTTGTCAATCAGCGCAGTTTTAACTCTTTCTTTTCCTTGTTTTGGTTCTGCTTCTGGTATACGTTCCTTTATTTCGTCCATTTCACCGCGAACTTGTTCAATACCTTCAAGTATTTCTTGGGTTGGCTGAGCAGAAGCTATTTCACCTGGAAGTTCTCGTAAAATCTTTTTTTGTTTTCTTTGTTCGCTCGGCTATTTTCCCTGTTGCTTTAGCGGTTTGCTCTAACGTGGGAAGAAGACCTTTAATAGCCTCTGTAATCGGTTTGAATAATTGTTCTGCACCTTCTGAAAATTCCACCTGAGATTCCTGACGCATTTGTAGTTGCTGCTTGACAGAATCACGAATGGGTAAATATTTCTTTATTGTCTCTAGTTGCTCTGGAGCTAGTTTAGCTGTGTGAGATTCCATTATTGATATAATAATGATTTAATTACAGCAGCAGAGAGGGTGTCGACTAATAGTAAGTGTCCAAAACGTAAACGAACACGTATAAAAAAATGAAAACACACGCGACAAAAATGAAGTAGCAAAATGAGCTAACCAAATTAGAGAAATCTCGGTCGGTTAGAGGCTTCGGTTTGATGTTATTGACCTTGTATTTTCAGCCTTTGAAGGAACCTTTTTTTTCAAACAATGACATTCTAGACAAGTGGTCTGTTCACCCTCTCTGCTGCTTTTGGTAACCAATTCGGTATGTAGTCATGTCAAGTCTTATATTAAAAAATCAATCCGATGACCTTATCTACTATTGCGTTATATAGGAATTTTCAAAATGAATCTGTTCTCAAGTTCAACTGTTCTAGAATTCCACCTGCTTTATCAAAAACACGATAATTGCTATATCAACTTTATAAGGAGCAATTCATATGTATTATATTCTTACCCTTAATGCATTTATAACTTTGGTCACAATGTTACGGATTAATGAGTCTGGGCGATTCAAAAGTATTATCTGTTTATCCTTGCGCCATGCCTTTTCAACTTAATATCGTTACACAAAAGCAGGGTAACAGAGTCTTTCATGCCACAATATTCTTTTTATAACTTCTACCTTTGCTCTATGCTGTCACATTGGATTTTTCAAATAAATTTAAACAATTTTGGTGTTGCAAGGATACTATGATTGTATCGGTTCTGCATCTTACTACCAATTGTAGTAAATTAAAATTTCATCTCTCTTAAGCAATTGTTGTCTCTGCTATCTTCCAAATGTAACCATAAACGTAACTAGAATAACAATGTCTTTGCGACAATTTTAAATATCGCATTTCTTTGAATATATTTCGGGGCATTTATTTAAGCAATAATTTTCGTCAATTTAAAAATATAGGAATTCAGTTGTGTACCTTAGAATATTTCATGATTTAAAAATACCATGAACTTGAAAAAGCGAAAGATGAGTGAAAAAAATAGAAAGGAACATGTGTAAAATTGTTCACATTTGTGTAAGTTAATGGCCTTCCCATTGTGTATTGTCCAGTATTTTTTTCTAATTTATAAAATAACATCCTTTAGTCTGAATTGTCAATTATTTCGTATTCTAAATTTGTGAAACACCCTTGAGTCTGGTCCACTATTTCGTTCTCTAATTAGTAAAATAATATCCCTTGGGTCTGAATGGTCCAGTATTGTGTTTTCTGTTTGTGAAATTACATCCTCGAGTCTGAACGATCTATTATTTGGAAAATTGTTAAAGCTGAGTTAAAAATCCAACACACACACACACACACACACACACACACACACAAACACTCACATCCTCGAGTCTTAATGGTCCTGTTTTGTTTTCGTACTTGAGAAATTACATCCTCGATTCTGAATGATCTTTTATTTCGTTTTCTATTGATGAAATAATATCCTCAAGTCTGAATGGTCCAGCATTTTGATTTGTGAATTTTAAACCTGGATCTGTTGCTGCATTATAACTAAGGCCACAAATAAACTAGAACAAATAATTAAAGCAGAAACAATTTTCTGGCCATACCGCCAAAGCAAATCCCTGATAGAATATTTGTAGAAATATGCATTATTTATGCTTCATGTGCGGAAAGCCGATTTCCGGTTTCCACCATTTGCACGAGAAAAATACACAATTGAGTGAAAATAGGTACATGATTGTCTTATTAGTCACTTGAATCCAAAGTCGTAAAAGCTGGTAATATTTTAGTAATTTCTTCATAAAAGTAAAAGTTTAACGGTTCTAAGTTTAAAAGTTTAACGGTTCTAATTTTATCTAGTATACCTTGATACTGGCATCTCCAGCTGCGATATATCTTATACTAAAAGCAGTAATACCCTTCATCGATAGAGATCGTGCATAAGTAATGTCACATGAATAGATAAAGTCTTGCATACCTAAATATTTTCTACAAATGAGAAATCTAATTTAATCAAATACTGAATTAAAAGCAATTGCTTTAGTGAACACAAAATGCTGAAGAAAAACCAGAAATTCCAGTAAATATAGGCACATGATTATATACCTAAATCATTGTTGTTTGTGCTGTACTTTCAGATTGCTGCAATGATTTGCACATATTCTTCCCTATCGGTTTTGTATTGTCCAAATCTTTGTCTGCATCTTTTTCAATTGCACTCGAGTGTCAGTAGGACCGCAACTCTGCAGTTGGGCTACTCTACTCTGCTTTCTTTGGTCTTCAGCGTCATGCAGTGGTTATCAAATCCAAGTGCTGAGACAATCTGCTCACGGGTGGCTCTCGGAACGTCAACAACAATATGGAGTCGTCCACCTCTTTACAACAGAGATGCTATTTATTTAAATGCTATTTTTGCAGGGTTCTTCATTTTTAGACTTTACTTAATGCTTGATACTGAACCCAGATCTAAAAATACACAGACATATGCGTTCTCAGAAGATCTCTTGCATGAAATGTGTTTGGTTTTTATTGTTTATCGTAATGTTTCTTTCTTTACCTGTATCGAACTCCAGGCATATTCTGCTAATTCCTAAAAATGTCGTCGTCGTCGTATTGCCGAGACCCTCTGCTGATTTTGCAAATCTCCACGTCGTACAAAATTGATTTTTGCCAATTTTTAGATTTTGATATGATAACACCATATATATATATATATATATATATATATATATATATATATATATATATATATATATATATATATATATATATATATATATATATATATATATATTAGAATCAAGCACTTTCAGAAACTACCTTATTTTATTTTTCTTATATTTCTTATTCTATCTATCTATCTGACTTTCTATCTACCTATCTATCTATTTATCTATCTATCTATCTATCTATCTATCTAAGGTTTCTCGCTCTCCTTACATCTGCATGCCTTTTTCTCTTTAATACATCTATATATAACTTAGGAATCCTCATGAGATGAGGGACTATATACAACCCCCCAAAAAACGAAAATTTGCTTTCTTGGGTATTCAGTGCAACATTTATTGTTTACGACTCTTTTGTCGCCCTCTTCTCACAGCTTAATACACATTATAACTTGGCTGAGTTCAATTGTCGGTTATGCTACATGATTTAGAAAAGATCAATAACTCCCTAAATTCCTCTTGGACGTGATTCAGCTTTGGCATGCACCTTAATGTTGCTGACTCAGTGCTTGAGTCTGATTTATCGGCATTCGATCTGCACCATCATTTAGCTTTGTTATGGCACATGATTATTGGTCACGTCAAATTTTATTTTCACCCATTAATTCCTTAATTCGTACTGGGTTTACAACAAAAAATTGTAAATGCAGCTCTGCACTGCGATAATGTTAGCACAATTGATTTTGAGCTTGGTACATCAACATTTAGTAGGATTATTGCCACTGAATGTTGGAAGCACATGTTTTTCTGCAGCACAATAAATCTCTTAATAACGTTTGTATTGCAAGAAAATGTTGTCTGCAGCGCTTTCATCACGGATCCAATTTTCGTACGTTAACAATGTTGTCCTCTTTTACTCGTCCACTACATCACCATTATTCCCTGGACCTTTTCTCTACAAACTACACACCGCAACTGCTAAGGAAAATCGGGAAAAATTCTTTTTGCATGTTGACTTTCTACTTGCCCCGAAACGTGTTAGCAATTGTAAAGTCTTGCACAGTTTTGAGAAACAACACGACCTTTCATAGTATCAGCACAACTGTGCTTAGAAACAACGTTCGCACCATTTCTTTCATCCAGTTCATGTCCCGTGTAACAGAGTGAATCTTCTCTCTCTCTCTCTCTCTCTCTCTCTCTCTCTCTCTCTCTCTCTCTCTCTCTCATAAACGGTTTCTCTGCATAACAAGATACATCAGCTTGGATTCGACCTTTAGCTTGTCAGCTAGAATTTCTTAACGATTTTGTTGAGCACATTTACCTATCACGACTCCCTAGCCCAGAACCCTTTATAGTTCCCATTAAATTTTTCATATTTCAGATTTTTTAGACAAGCGCACACCCGCGTGAAATCTTCGTGTGTCAAAACCCTTTTGAGTCCGCGTGGAAGCCTCGTCAGGGGTTTACGGGTTGGTGAGCCGTGATGGGCAAGTGTGGTCTGGTACATGCCCAATATCATTTACAATGTCTTCTGCCATCCGTTTACTTTCTTTTCCCAAATCGATGTTCT
>JAECUM010054276.1:0-16509 GCA_016617855.1 Megalonaias nervosa
TGCTATTTAGTTTAACATGCCCTTAGCATTTATTGTAGGTACTAGATCATCTTAGTAATATGTACATGCACATGAGATCTCTTCATAAATACTGTAATATTTTGAGCAATCTGAGTGACATGTATTCAAAAATTATTCCACAGAAGTGTACACAAATCTTGGAAGCTTTTCTTAATTTTGTTTGCTCTGCTCTTGGCTCTAATGGATTGTTTCGATATAATGTTAACCTCAACTGGTACAGTCTTTAACATCCAGTGTTCTGAACACTTGCTGGCCACTGAATTTCTTCTATCACTAAAAATTTCCATTTCTCTTTTGCTTCTGTTACAAAAATTACAATTTCTGTTTCTAAAGGTTACTATTTATCTTTCTTTTATTTGTTCAGTAACAATATATCTTCAGTCATGTTTCTGAACTTTCTTGACAACAAATCATATATCTCTATGAAAATCTGATGTCAAAACTAGAAATATTTATATTTATGACAGATGCCCCCTACAGTATAATGCAAGTGAATACTGGGGTCATGTCAAATTATCTGCTACAAAATATTTAAAACTGAACCAGACCTAGGTCTCTAGCCTATTAATCTCCCATGTTATTTGGGCTGGCACGGGTGAGTATCAAACTCATGACTCTTGGGTAGTGAGTCAGATGCTCTACCAAATGAGCTACCATAGCTTGACAAGATAGGATTGATGGCCATGGTAAACCCAATTTGCCCTCTCCATAAAAACTGACAGAAAGGTATGCATGTGATTTGTATCGTGATGTAACCTGCATGTAAAAGCACAGTTAAAATCTTAACACAACATGTTAAAACTGACGTTGAAAATGATAATGCTGCTATTGCCACAGTAAAAAGTGACCCCTTTATATGCTAATGTGACAAAAGATGGCTATGAGAGTTAGTGTAGAAATAAAACTTGTGAATAATTATATTTAAAAATCACACTTAAAGAGGCAAAAAATAATACCACAATACTCCCAGTAAATTCTTTGTTTAAAAAAAAACATTGAGGACACTTGTAAAGCAGTGGTTTCCCTTAATGAGACGTTCATCTCAAAAACTCTGATCAGAGGCTGCTTCGCCTAACAAAGTTTATTGATATCATTTTGCATCCTCATACACCCAAATCATATGTGGTCACCCTTTTTATAATACCACCTTTTCATTGCAGAAGTGTTATTTTTAATTTGTAAAGCACAACATTTTGTGGATTTCATGGTTGCAGTCCAAGTATCAATACACATTCAGCAAATACACAAGGAAGGGATCAATACACGAAATATGTGTAAAAGGAGACCTTCATGAATTAACTTATGACTAAGGAACAAATTTAAACATAAATCCACCTATTCCTGCTTATATGAGGGCTTACTTAATCACTGAATCTAATGTATACAAACTTGATACAGGTAAATGACAAACTTTCACATAAGATGTGGCAAAATTTGTTTTTTTCCTTTATTATGCAAAACGAGCACAACCTACCAAACAAGATCCCCTGAAATAAACCGCTACGCTACTGGCAGAAACGAATTTCCAGAAATTCAGAGATAAGACCATTTCTTCCTCATAAGTGCTGAGTGTTGAAATTATTTCTTAAATTCTTCAGCTAAACAAGACTTTCAGATTAGCAGCTTTGGATGTCAGACTGGCACCACTTTCATTCAGGATGGACATGACATTATAACTTCTAGTGGAAATGTTGATACACTTTGTAGAAGTAACAATAACAAAAATTGCAAGATGGCTGTCATGGTGGTCATACTGGATATCAGGTTTGCTTCATGTCCATAACAAGCCGTTTGATGAAAGCACAATATTGATATGACAAGTCATCTAGGAGAAGTAGACATAATAAGATTTTAAAGATGGCCATTGAGGGGGGCATCGGAAGTCAAAACAGCACTATTTTCATTTACAACCAAATAAATCACATAAGTAGTAGTCTTGGTGAAAATTCGATGCCGATATCACCATTCCTTCACCAACAGTGATAGGATTTCAAGATGGCCATTGTAAACAGCACCACCTTTATTTAGGCCCATCATAAGGTCATCTAGTGAAAACCAGCTGATGATATGACCATCCATTCAGAAGAGGCCAGGAAAAGATTTTCAAGATGGCCACTGTGGCATTGCCTAAAACAATCTAGAACAGAAAGAAAAAAAATTAATTAGAACTTACCCCTCCCCCTTCCCCCACCTTACATATTGGCTCCCTTAGCAGGCTGTCTCTCAATTATGTATGCTCAATGCATTCAGAAGTACTGAGGTCTCTTGGTAATGACTATGCTCTGAACAATGATGTGATTGGTATATTTTGTAGAATACCATTGTATACTGAATTTAACATATACCCAACATGGTAATTCGAGTATTCTTCAAATGCTGGTGTTCATCATTAGTAATATCAATGTTTTCTGATATTTTGAAACAAAAGTTTACAGCAATAATGTCAAAGCTATCATCTTCTGATAATCTTTTAGAACAAAATCTTCTGGGATGTGAGTGATCTGATACAAATCATCTTTTGATAACTTTTCAGCACAAAAGATGTGAGTGATATGATACAACATCAGGTTCCTTAAGGTTTGAGGCCACAGTCACAAAAAAGTCATTAAACAAGTTTGCGATTTGTAAACGGTCATTCTGTGCGTATGCCATGTATATTCCGAGATGGAATCTCAATCTTGTTCTTTGATTTTCCAGCTCCTAATTCATTAGTCTCCAAGTTATTTTAGGGTTGTTCTCATCTGCAACAATAACATTTTGATAATGCATCCTTTTTGCAGTCATAATCATTTTTTTAACTATATTTCTGCAAATTTTATACTCTTCACAACCTGAAGCTTTCAAGTAGTCTCTTATTTGAATAGCATCCAATATCTCTGAATTAATCCAGCCTGGTTGATAATCATGTTTTATTCTTTGCATTTTTAATGGTGCATGCTGATTGACTACTTTGAAAAACAAGTCTATCCGTGTATCTAAGATATCATCTGTCTTCATATATTGCCACATTGTCCCATGGAATTTATCCCTTCAGAAAGTTGGTGTTGTTAAAATGTTTAAAAGATCTGTAAGAAACTGATTTATTGACATGCTTTTCCTTCTTTTTCATTGGCTTGATTTTCATGTAAGAAGAATGGCATAGTGGTCACTCAATCCAATCTTAGGAATATAAACTTTAGAAATATTTTATGGAGTGTTAGTATAGCTATGACCAATAAAGGTTGAATTTGCTGCAATTGTAGTGGGTTCCTTAATTAATTGGGTCATTCCAAAAGGTACCATAAAATCAGTCCAGTTTTGATTATCTGTTCACTTAGTAAATTCTTGCTTATATCACCAAGAATGTAATATTCTTTGTCATCATTCAGACTTGTTCAATTTCTAATTCAAAATATGTATTCCAATTTACATGCGATGTAGGTGGCCTGTATATGAAGCCTATAAGCAAGTGTTATGTATATTTAACTTAATTATTTGTTTGTTAGTTTTATTTTTTTAAATTCCATTATATGCTATTGTAAGGTAACTTTGTTTACTGGATTTGACATTTTCCAAAAATTCAGTTCAGTTCTGTTTGACCTGATAATAGAAACAATGTATTTAGTTTCTGACCTTGATTCAAAAACAGTGACAGTTCTAGTAAACAACTTTTTAAAAAATTTTTTAAAAATTTCTTCCCAGAGTAAGAACCATTAATTTCAGTTAAGGCCATACTGAGAGTATGTGATGTTAGGCACATAAAAAGCTTCTATTTTGTTCTGGAAGGATGACCATATGACCCTCATCCGGGAATCTGTTTTGCATCTTAAATTAGTGTATAACTGTTTTCTAGATAGAATTTGTTCATTTGGGCTCCAAACCATTGACACTTAAAGGTGGTTTGTTGTGACCAGTTTGAGTTGAATTTTTATTTTATGGAATTAAGTGATTCTTTTCCCTGGAAATATATAAGTGCTCCTATGAAATTCTTGGACAAAGACATTACTGAAATTTATAAGGAATTCAAAACTGGATTAATATTTTCTGTGATTCAACATGGAACTGTTGGCACAACAGCACTCTGAAGGTTACAACAGATGTCATCGCCTTCCATTTTGAATTTCATCGGGACTCACACTCAGATTCATTCAGGACTTTTTAATAATAGGACTTCTAGTTTTTAATTCTTGGATTAATTTTGGATTTGATTCGTAAAACTGTACGTTCTTTTTCTCATTTTTACTTTGGTTTTCTAGGGAAATAAATTACTTGTTAAATTGTACAAAGCTTGTTGTTTTCACTCTTTTTTGTTAAGTTTTGTAAGAGCCTAGAAATGTAACACAAGGGTTTGGAATTTTGTGGAGAAATCTGTATCCAAACAGACTCGAGTTCATTCAGTTCTAGATCTTCATGCAGTTTTGCTCTAATACCATTTCTGACAGAAATTAAGATCCCACCACCTGCTGTTTTCCTGTGTTTATGCAAAGGTATATCATAATTATTTACTACCAAAAATTTATCTAAATGATTCTTCGTTAATGATGTTCCAGAACTTCAGAAGACATGTAGATTAATTTCTTCTGATGTAGGCATAAGCTTTAATTGATCTATTTTGACCCTAATTCCTAGTATATTTATATATCCTGTAGAAATATCTTTCGTATTTATCCCTAAACTTGTTCTCGATTGGTCACTCAAGGAGATACCATTACTTAAAAGTACATGAACATTAAATTCGGCTATATGATTTTTATCATCATTCAGATTGTGCTTATATGTTTGCCCACTGCAAGATATTTCCAGCTTGCTGCTGTTACATTTATAAACATGTGTTATTTTCTGTGGTATGACCATTTTCTTGATTCATTAATATTTGCATAAGAAAAGCATTCATATTTATTATTTTGACATTAGAGTCAATATCGAAGGGGCCTTCCCTATGGTCTGCAATTATGCCCATGTTTGTATGTTTAATATTTTATAGAATATGTGTCTCTGGTATATATTGTCATTCCTATCAAATGATGCTGAAATACTGTAGTTGAAAGTTATATTATTATAGTCATGACAAATACATGATTGAGCATTATATCTGTTTCTGTAATTAGTATAATTGTTTCTCACTGTCATTTCAATTGATTATCTTGTATGAAACATGGGAGGTATCACCACCAATAGTAGAGACAGTGTTCTTTTGGTTGGCATCATTGCTGAACGACTATTGTCCATTAATATAATGGATATATGCCTTATGACCTAAACCAAGACAAACCCAGCATCTAAATTTCCTTTAATTGTGACATCAGCAGCTAGAATGGTTGATCTCACCACAGATGTTGTATCCTGTGCTGCATTTTATCTGCATATTCAAATGTTTCTTTTTGCCCTTTATTTCTGCTATAAACAGTTAGACCCTTTCTTCTAAATGTTATGTCACTGTAACTTCTGACAATGTTGACCACTGCCTGAATGTTCCTTAGAAGTATTTCAATATGAGCTTATGATAAATGGACCATGGAAGCTTGGTCATAAACTTTCTTGTTGAAATAATCATCATCGGTGTGGTAGTGATGTTTCTTACAACCATACACTTCCACTGTCTTGCCAAGTGGCAGGTAGATTCATTTATCTCCTGTATATCTGAGTCTTCTCATGGAATCAGTTCACACTGGGCATTTTGGGAACTTATGTTATGTAACATCTTATCATAGATTACTTCAACTAACTCACGATCATTTTCATTAGCGTTGTTGCTTTGCCCTGTGTAGTTCACAACCGTGCAGAATTTTCTGGTGTTAAACAGCGTGATATCTTCATAGGTCATCTCCTTGGTTGCAACAGAAACAGCAGGTTTTTAACATTTCTCTTATGTCCTTTCATATTTATGGTTTGTAGAAATGAGCTTCCTATCAAGAGAATATTGTTTTCTTTTGAATTTCCCTCTCCAGAATTCCCTCTAGATGGTATTGTTTGCATTAAATAAATTTTGTTGTTATTTCTCATTACTGACTGGAGCCTGATTTTTCCACTATTCCTTGAAGTAACATCCATATCTCCCCTTTAACCTTGTGCATATTTATTGACCTGAGGCACAGATTGTGTCTTTGTACTCTGCCTGCCAGACACTGTAATGGCTTGGGGTGTATGCTTTGGGGAGAAATTTTTTTTGTTTCAACTGTCTTCTTTTCACAAGTTTATTCAGTTGTTCTTGTAGCTTATCAAATTGACTTTGAAGTACACTATTTACTTTCATCAAATGACCAGTGTCAGGGGATATCCTCTGGTTAGCATGATTTATTGGGGTACTACACATGCATGGGAGCACATTGCCCTCAGGTTACTCTTTAGCATAGGTCATTGAGACCATCTGGTCCTGATCGTCATGGTTACTATGAAGGGAGGTTTCCATACCACAACCACATATGATTTTTATTTGTAGAAGAATCTAAATATAAATTAAGCGCCATTCAAAAGAATTTTCTTGCCACTATTTAGCTCCCTGTCCCCTTGCCAGAAAAGATTTTTCCTTAGTATTAAAGCTTTAAGTGTATCTCAAACAGTCTACATGACTTTTTACAACAAATTTTCAGGGCTTTTAACTGTTACTGTTAAACTCCTTTTCAATGACATTTTGTAACTGCTTGAAAAAGCACCAAAATCAGAATGTAATAACAATACATGAGCTGAATACAAACCCTTCCAAAGGGTCTTTTGCCATAAATACAAACCGTTGGGGCAAAATATTTCAAAGGATGCACTACTATTAGTTGAGACACATTCATTAGAGCCTGATGAAATTTCGTATCCCAAGATGGAAATTTCTTCCATCATCAGCATAAAAGTTGCATCAGGATAAGGCTCCCTGTGTGAATCATTTCCATAGTGGTCCATACAGAATGTAAAACCAACAGTTTCAAATTCCTTCAATGACACAAAAAGTATACATCCAGTTCTCATAAGATTATTCTAAATTGTTCACTTACAGTTTAAAAATGAATTTCGAATAATAAAAAACCCTTGGGATACTACTGAAACACCCCTTTATACTCTAATTTCAGCTCCTCAGTAAAACTTCCCTCTAGTCAGTTGGCCATCCGATCAAATCTGAATACAAACAACAAACATCACACATATTACTTAACTGGCTGAGAACAGCTAGGGCGATGTACTAAGTCATGTGAAAGAGCCCATTGTGCTAATTTGCATAGGTCAAGTTAACAAAGTAGAACAACTCAATTTGTTTTAAATGATAGGTACATCAGAGGGATTAGTTGGTCAGATAGACCATTGCCTTGAATGAGAATGTTGAAGCCATCTGTATTATGGATTAGCGGTATTTTTTTTTTTTTTGAACAGCAGCAAACATTTCAATTTCAGTTGTCGGAAATGTGTTAAGCGTGATTCATTTTCAAAGGTGATTCAGGTAGCAATATGCTATCTGGAAAGCAAAGCAAATCCCTGTATAAATATCTTAACTTCTCGTTGATGATGTATTCTTTTGTGAAGCATTGCTGTGAGGGGATCATTTAATTCTTTGTATAAACTGCAAACAAAATATCAACACATAAGTAATTATGTAGTGTACAATTTCTATGGAATAGCAGCACCTTGATCTGTATGCAATATATCTGACATGATGAATTGAACAGTCAGATTAGTTCTCTTTAATATTATTCATTATTTTAATCTTGTTAAAATACCACACTAACTATTAATTGGCCCATTCTTTTCAAAATGATTTTCGCCATTAAATATTCTTATTGAAAGACGCTAATAAGCACACACTCATGTTTGCAGAGTTGATTTCTGAACGATATCAATATTACCTTTTCCTTTCTCCAAGATATTATTGATCAATTAAAAACTTAACAATGAATTAGGAATTAATCAAGTGTTAAGCACATATTTTACTCCAACAATTATGCACCAGCTTTCCCAAACATGCATAAATTAGACAAAATGCATTCTAGATGCAAAACTGACATAGTCGCTTCATATAACCATGTAAGGTTCTGATTTCATCCTGTACGTTCATCACACAATATGAGCCACCTCCCTTACATGGTTGATATTAATCCATTCCCAGGGCTGACTTCCAGTGACTGTACAAGTAAGACTACTATGTACTTATCTGTGAACAAGAGTATCATACCTGCCACATGTTCATTTATTATATGTGCAGACACTATCAGTTTATCACTGATTCTGGACAGCTTTTAAAATTGGGTCTTGATGACAATGACCTTTTAACTCAACTCTACTATCAATGGGTTCTTTTACTGCCAATAAACACAAACCATATGTGAATTTTACTGAAAGATGATGAAGAAAAAAACAGGATGATGAAGAAAAAACAAGATGATGAAGAAAAAACAAGCTGTCTTTCTAGAGTCACTATGAATCTGATATTTCAGCTGCGTAACCCAAATTCTGCAGCACATTTTTTTTCCCATGCAGTAATCACTCTTCCAAGTTTGGTGCAATTATTTGCTATGTAATAATTTTTTTTTTTTTTTTTTTTTTTAAAGAAACCATTTACCTAGATTGTGTCAGCATGACCTTGACCATGGGCCAATTAACCCTAAGTAAAAAGATTTCTTTCTTTGTGAATGTCCTCAAGGTTATTTAAAGTATGTAGTCTAGAACTAAACTTCCTGTGATAAACCATGATCTTTTTATCAAATTTACCATGGCCTGAGACGTTTGACTTCAAAACAATAGGTCTGTTTCTTACCCTAACTGCAAGACGGTGACCAAGTTTAGTCTTGGAACTTACTCTGTAACAACAAAAGTTTGTGCATTGACCAATTTTTTAAAAATGAAAATGACTCTGACATGTGGCTGTTAAAAATGTTGGACAAGGTATTTAGTCAAGAATATATATTACAGAAACCATTTTTCTTGTTTCAGTGAGAGTGTCACTGTGACCTTGACATTTGACCACAAATAACAGGCTTCTTTGTTAAACAAAATGTAAGCCATCCACAAAATAAATACATGGTTGAGAAAAAAAGTGTGGAAATCAATTTTCATCTTTGATTGGTGAGCTTGACTTTTGATCCCTACAACATTTGACTTATTCCTTATCCCAAATATAAGACATCACAACTTTTGCCATGTCTGTGACTCTCAAGTAAAATTCTTGCATGGAAAACGTTTGTTCCAAAAAGTCATCTTAACCTCATACAAAGTTTCATGAAGATACATGTACCTCACAAATAGTTCAGTAATTATGAAAAGTAAATGCACTTATCAAAACTGGGGAAATACTCTGAAAGGACTAATCTATAAAAGCTAAATCTCATATGAGGCACAAACTCAGGATACAAATGCATGCTAATTTCTGTCAAGACGATCATAAACACTTAAGGAGATATTAGTTAGAAAAGAGTGATGGATGGATGAACAAAATTTTAATAAAATGGGGATAACTTTTAACATTTTTAATCAGGAGATAATGTCTAGCCATGATAGGAAAAGCATACAATGCTGCACTGATATATCTGTAATGGTTCAGGAGATATTAAGAAAAGAAAAGTGTGACACAAATAGATTGACAAGCTGACTCCAGTATGCACTAACACCGCAGGGGATAAAATAAACTGGTTGGTGTACTATTTGAACAGTCAGTCAGCTGACATCCTATGGACAGTATGGTGCAAATGTAATGAAGGGCATAATTTTACATAACATTATGTATACGGAACACATATTAGCAGCATGTATAAAGAACACAGTTGTTAATAATGTCTACGGAATATGCATGTTAATATCATGTACACTGAATACACATGTCAATATCATGCATACTAAATATACATGTTAACATGTATACTGAATATGTATGTTAATATGATGTATGCTGAATATGCATGTTAGTATCATGTATACTTAATATGCATATTAACATTTGCACTAAATATGCATGTCAATATCATGCATACTAAATATGCATGTTAATATTATGTATACTGAATATGCATGTTAATATCATGTACACAGAAAATGCATGTTAATATCATGTATATTGATTATGCATGTTAACATGTACACTGAATATGCATGTCAATATCATGCATACTAAATATACATGTTAACATGTATACTGAATAAGCATGTTAAAATCATGTATACTGAATATGCATATTAATATCATGTATATTGAATAGGAATGTTAATATCATGTACACTGAATAGGTATATTAATATCATGTATACTGAATAGGCATATTAATATCACATATACTGAATAGGCATATTAATATCATGTATATTAAATAGGCATGTTAATAGCATGTTTACTGAATATGCATAGTAATATCATGTATACTGAATATGCATGATAAGATAATGTATACTGAATATGCATGTTAGTATCATCTATACTTAATGTTAACATCATGTATACTGAATATGTTAATATCATTCATACTGAATATGCCTGTTAACATCATGTATACTGAATATGTTAAAATCATGTCTACTGAATATGCATATTAATATCATGTCTACTGAATATGCATGTTAATATCATGTCTACTGAATATGTATATTAATATAATGTATGCTGAATATGCAATTTAACATGTGTACTTAATATTCATGTTAATATCATCTGTACTGAATATGTTAATGTCATGTATTTTGAATGCATGTAGACATTATGTGTACTGAATATGTTAAAAACATGTATACTGAATAGGCATGTTAATGTCATGTACACTGAATATGCATTTTAACATGTATACCAAATGTGCATATTAGCATTGTTATGTACATTTAATTTGTACTGTGTGGATGCCCTTGGTCAGTAATTGAGGGTTGGGGCCTACCAGACTGCTGACATTTCTTTTTTGTGTGAACAATGTATGACAAAGCTGATACCTATGTTTATAGATTATACATTAAGGTCATTATTACTTGGAGGTAAACATATTTACAAATGTAGAGTTCAATGTCTAGTCTCTGTACACATTAAGAATGTTGTTAAAATAATCTTGTTTATGAATTTGATGGGAAAATGAACTTTTGACCCTCATCCTCATTCTGTTATTATTGTGTCTTAATTTTCTTTGTATAAATCATTTATAATTGTTGTTTACTTAAGAATTATTCATTTAATATCATAACATAAATCTTACTGGAATCAAGTTGTGTTCAGCTGAGAGGATGTAATTTATTTATTTAAATTATTCATTGGAATTACAAAATGCTCTTGGACTTGAGACTAAATGACTATTTTGGAAATTATTGTCAATTTGTTCAAGGATATTTTGGATTATATCATTATGATACATCAGTACTGTTATCACATCAAAACTATTCCAGACTATTGGCACATCAGCACATTCAATATTGAAATTCATTCGGAACACTAGTGGAATTCATTTGGAATACTCCATACTTTTTTTTACTTATGATAGAATATCTACGACTATTTGGAATTTAATTTAAAATACTGTAAGTTCTAATTAAATTTTCACTTTGTATTCAAGGGAAATAAATTATTTGCTGAATTTTACAAAACATGTTGGTTTTTGCTCTTTTCTGTTACTTAGTTAAAAGCATAGTCATAACAACAAGTATACAGATTATGCATGTTAACATTATGTATAACATGTATACTGAATGTTAACATTGTGTAAACTGAATATTCATGTTAGCAGATCTAAAGAATGTACTTAGTATTGTGATACCATTTTCTTTAATGGCATCAAGTTATGTCAGTGTTTTTCCATATTACGTGCAGTGGGATAAAGTTGGGATGTATATTTGGTGGTGTCTGGTAACTAGTCTTAAAATGTACTAAGCAGAAACATCAAAATCTTTGTGTTTTCAGGAAGGCCCTTGCCTGTATGGCTTTAATGTTGATTAAATAAAAATCAGTAAGTGGTCTGTAAAAAAGTTTCTGAGAGTTCTATAAATTATGTAGCATGGACATGATGGCATGAAACAGATGCAATAAGTGGATGCATAGTGATGATCGACATGTCAACAATCTGTTTACAGTCTGAACAAAATACATCAGATAAAAAGCAAGTGATGCACGTAAAATATGACATGAATAAAATGTTCAAAAAATATATTAAACATTTCTTGAAAGTGAGTGTACTTCCCTCAGTTCTTTTAGCAATGAATATGTGCTTCATTTATATTATGTAACATTTTCAGCACATCATGAGTATTATAAAGCAGGCTGCAGTTATAATATGCACAGAACGTTTACAGGCCACAATAATTCAATCTGGTATGAATGAAAGACTCAATTTTCTGGCATGTGATTGTGATTGATGGCAAATGATCATGTTAAACTGTTTTCTTGCATGTGATTGCAGACTGACTGAAAATGGTCATGTGAAACTAATCTGGATTTTTATACACTGGTAAGTTATGGGGACTATTTTCAGTTCCCAGCTGGTTTCCAATGTGTTTTTGTCAAGGGTTACCTTTATTAACTCCATACAATATTAAAATAAGAACAAGACTCCCCACCAATAAATTTCACAAATCATCAAAATATCGAATTATAAGTTTAAACATTGTAATCCCAGGTTGTTTCTGCACCTGGACACTCAACTCTGTAAACATCTATAAAGAATCATAGTGAACCTAAGTGACCATTTGGTTTGATTTTGTATGGACTGGGTCAAGGGTGGTAGATACACTCAGTTCTAGATGGACAGTAAAGTGGCCATTTAGTGAAGCTATGACTAGATGTTCTTGCTCAATGTGAAGAGGCTAATAAAAGAAAACACTACCTGTCACCTAATAAAATATATTTTGGAAATGAAATCCACTGATTTGACAAAAGAAAAGGGAAAATTAGAAATATAAGGATTAAATGATAATGGTTGGGTATTTACTTAAGCTAACATAAAGTCCATCAGACATTATTTACTTTGTGAGTAAAATTTACACTTTTGATAAATACCTAACCATATAATCATAAAATACTTCTTCTTAACTTGATACATGTTATTGTTCATTATAATTTGTCACAATTACAGTGACAACTTTTATTTAGCATTTAAGCCAACTGCATGTTCTTATGTATTTAAGAACACTGACCCATCCACATTTTGTATTATTTAGCACTTAGAGTCACCAATTCATCTACATTTTGTGTTATATAGTATTTATGGCCACCGACCCAACTACAATTCATTTTAATAGTATTTAAGGATACTGACCATCTACATTTCACTTTATTTCATATTTAAGCCACTGACCGATCCACATTTAATGTTATCTAGTATTTAAGGCCACTGACCCATGTACCTTTCATGTTATTTAGTATTTATGGCCATCAAACCATGTATATTTCATGTTATTTGGTATTTAAGCACACTGGCCCATCTACATTTTTTGCTATTGCTTATATAGCACAAGAGTGACTCAATAAGCAACAGCATAATAAATGCTATATTTTGGGGCATTGGACTTTTTAATATTCAGAAGTGAATAAATTTTTCTTCTGTTAAATGAGACTGGCAGAATGATGTAAAAGTTTTGACTTTAAATCAAAGTAAAATCAACATACTAAGACCACATAATATTTGTGTTTTCCACTTTCTCTCATTAAATTATTCGCAGAATATCTATGACAAGCAATCATGTGGAATCTTTTTCTGGGAATCTATCATCTTTAATTCCAGTCAGTTTTATTCAGTAATTATGTAATTAATACAATTTGTAAATTACTGAATACAGAAAAGATCAACATTCCCCTCATCTAGTTTGAATATTCGTATGGGAGAGACCAGACTGTCTAACATTTTAAACAATTAAGAAATAGACTGAGTTCCAATATTACTTTGAACCTTATAAATTGTAATTAATGGTTTTCCTGCTTGTGATGCCAAACATTATTTAACCTACGTCCAGATGAGTTTGGGATTAAACAGCAGCCTCATACATTGTTATGCTGATACAGTTTCCATATTCTGACCACAAAAGTATCACTGTTTATTATTTCTAAGAAAATGTAGAGTCTAAAGACAATTTTAGTTTCATCAAGATTAATCATCATCTCTATTTCATTGCAAAATTCTTCCATATTTTGAACTTACAATATTATAACAGTGTTTGCACAATTAACAACATCATCAGCATGCAGTATGGCACGATATCAAGTATATCAATGTATCAGGATAAACAAAATTCCATGTTCCCTTTTCTCTTTTGATTTCATAATCAAATTCCTTATAAATAAATTAACATTCAGAGGACTTGGAATACAACCTTGTACAAGGGATAAAGTCTGTTTACTGCTGATCAGCAAGTACACATGCACAAAGACGATTATAAACTGATGGTATGCAATGTTATAAGATTTCCTCCAATCTGTTATTTAAAATGCTGGTGTCTGCATTGATTGGAGTAGCAACATCTATGTATGTTAGTCAACTCTTCTTTACATGAAGTTACTTTGTGTATTTTGTTCTATCAATAATTCTAGACCATTGTTCATACTGTAGCATTAGTCGATGCTCTGATTTTCTTACCTTCTAGTTCATTCTTATATTGTTGTTGTTTCTTAATTTTAAAATGTTTTTTTTTTTTATTTACCTTTCAAAGGAAGATAAGGACTCAAAATTTCTTCTGAGTTGTGTGTTCCAAAGTTTATAAAAGGCATGCAAGTTATCTCACCTCAGTTCCTTTCACTGGTCATCACAACAGTAAGAATTTGCTTTTAGAAATAGAAAATAGGAAATGTTGACAGGAATATTGGATAATGCAAGACAGATGTAGGGCTATACCATAACATCACTTGACCTTGCAGCTAAAGACAAACCTGTGCCCTGAGCTTTTCTTTTGTTCATTTCTAAGGCAATCTTTTGCTCCTCTTTTTCCAGCTTGTCTTTTAACCATTCTTGTTTGGCTGAGACCAGACAGTCTTTAAATTATGTGTAGGTATCCTTGTCTCTTTCATTAATTCGTCTTAAAAGCTGATCAGTCTTCTTTTGATGTTGTTTCCTGCTCCTACATAAGCATACAAAGAAAACACTGACAAACATTTCTTTCAATTAGAAACTTTAAAATGGAATGGTACATAAAGTTCAAAGAAATAAAACTATGTCCATGTTTCAAAACTGAAGTAATCTTTACAAGCAATGGGATGTTAATCCACATGGACCCTTGGCATATGTAGCTTACTAGAGCTGTTTTAAACAGATGCCCTCTTGTGGATTAAAGTGTTTCTGACTAGCAAACTAAATCAACTGACCAATGAGAGAGCTCACTGCATGACTTTTTTAATGTCCACATACCTTGAATGTAAAGATAAATATGTGTGAACAGTGTGAAGTGGAGGAACTGACATATAGCCTGTGTTGATGTCTATGGATGACAATATTTACCCCAACAATCTTTAAGGAAGAATATAATGTTTATTCAGTCTGATTGTATCGGTTTCTTTCTGCTGTATCTAAGCAGATAGTGGTACTATAGATACTGTTTGTAGCTAGATGCATAGGCTAATGATCAATGTAGAAACAAATGGATAAATAACTCTTAGCAAGAAAATTGATGAACTGAAATCTGGTTTTAAACTTGTGTCTTGAATTCATTTCATGAATTGTGATTGGCTGAAATATATCAGATTAATATATCTTATGTCATATATAGACTTTTTCAACTTAAAGCGAATTTGATAAATTCAGACCAGATACATGATACAACCCCAAATTGGTAAATGACATTGCCATGTATTCACCTTACATTGCTCTAATCCATCACAAAATCATACAAAAACCTTCTATATAATTTCACATAATACTTCAACTCTTACCCAGCAGTCACGCATAGATATATAATCAAAAAGTCTTTCTCCATAATGAAAATGTAGACTGCTTTAAAGGTGAGATTTTTTTTATCAATTTTCGCCAACATCGAGTCAGAAGGATCTGATGGAGTATTCCTGAAAAAGACAATACAGATTATGTCGAATTATGTTTCTCTCATTTTTACTTATTTAATTACCCATTGCTAATGGGAGGGCTATCAGCTTGGTTCTAATGTGAGAAGCTGCATCATTCTGCATAATGATAGTCAACATATTGGAAATTTTCCCACCCTAGACAAAAATATACAAATGTACAGTATACAGTAACTACAAGTCAAATTGCTAGTA
This sequence comes from Megalonaias nervosa, assembly GCA_016617855.1. Lineage (NCBI taxonomy): Eukaryota > Metazoa > Mollusca > Bivalvia > Unionida > Unionidae > Megalonaias > Megalonaias nervosa. The sequence goes on from JAECUM010054276.1 coordinate 16,133, forward strand.
TCTCACAAAATACTGCTTTCATTTTATTCAAATTTTGAACTGCTTTTTATTTACATACTGTCATTAGTCTGTAACACTTTTAGACATTTGGATGATTTAGAAAATATTTCTGTGTAGTAAATAGGCATGGATGGGGCTTTGGGCAAAGTTTTAAAGGTTCTTCATAAAAAGGCAGTGATAGATCTCCATAATTAGTAAAACCTAGGATAACCTTACCCATTACTATACTAGTAAATAAACCTCTGAATTCAGCTGTTTTAGCTGATAAACCCAAGCTAACACAGATGGTTCCATTACATAAAATAAATAGAACTTGACAAAGTTACATACTGACGAGTAAATGTTATTCCAAAAATCTTTAAATTCTAAAGCCATTT
>JAECUM010054277.1:0-11634 GCA_016617855.1 Megalonaias nervosa
GCTCTGTTTTAAATAATCAAGACAATCAATGATGAAAAAATGGGCAATTCTTTTTCTTTAAAGATCGGACCCAGTCCAAAGTACGAAATCATCGATTAGAACTTAAGCAACTTCACTTAACGGTGCATTACAGGTTTTACAGATGAAGAGCCTACAATTATGGCGACATCCGATGCATCTGGAAGGTAGTCAAGTGCAGAAAATGAGATAGTATCCGTGATAAGAATAAAACAAGCAAAACGTTGGGCTATGCTGAATTTTCGATGCATTTTACATTCAGTAAAATAGGCTTCTCACAGGCAGCCCATTTTTACATTTAGTTTTTTGACATCTGCCTATCTACTGTAATATAGACTCAATAAAGCTGATCGAGTTGGATATAATTTTTGTATTAGTAAATTACTACTCTTATTAAAAATATAAATATTACGATTCAATGGTCTTACAATTAGGAATAGAAAAGCGTGAGAAGCAACAAGCTTTGTAAAATTCAACAAATAATTTATTTCCCGAGAATACAAAGTAAAAATGCAAAACAAAGAATTTCAGTTATTGCAAATTAATTCCAAATAATCCTAGAATTACGAGCAGAAGTCCTAATTAACAAAGGTCTAAAAAAAATCTTTAGTGTTATTCCAGATAATTTCCAACGTTGATGGTCTTGAAGTACCTTTAGCGGCCGGTAACATCTAATGTATTAATGTACCAATGGCCTGAATTGTACTGGTGTACCAACAGTCTTTTCTGGAATCAGAGTAATATAATCCAAGTTTTCCTTCTTTTAATTCACGATAATTCCCAGTTAATGTCTCTTTCCAATGATTTTATAGAGCACTTTGTATTTCCAGAGAATAATAAATAATTTCACCCAAACCAAAATCTGAATACAACAATATAAACGATTCATGCCCACATGTTATCGCGGGAATAAATAAGTTTTCCAGTAAACAATATTATATAACAACTAAGACACAAAAGAATAACCCGGATGAGGGCCAAAAGTTCATTTCTTTAAAAAAAAAATTTTTAGTTATAATTAGAGGGTATGCTACTAAAATAATAATATAGAATGCGGTAAACATCAGGTAGACCCGGCATTTCGTTGGGAATTTTCAATGTTCTGGACTCAGATTGAGATAAACATGTTGTTTACAAAACCAAAGTCAGTTATTCTCGTCAGGTAAAAAATTAACTTGATTTAGGACAAGATCAGCTATAAAATACAATATTACATAACACATAATATATAATAAATTTTTAAAAAAATAACAAACAATGCAAATCAGATATACATAACATAAAACAGCGTATGTTTCATATGAAAAACACACTCTTATAGGAGCATTTCTGTTCAACAGTGGACTGCAAGGGGATGTCAAATGTCAGATCTGGTAAGATGACTAACGTTCGTGTTTATAAATAGGCTTTGGCCAATTGGAGCAACTGTATTAACTTTGTATAAAACTTGGTACTTTAAAAGAAAGAAATACCATTTTTTTGTTTCCGCTATTCTTCATGCATTTCTCGTACATAAGGATACACGATTTTGTTTGCAGATATGCGGCTTCTACGGCTACTGAAAATAATCGCTTTTCGTTTATTGTTGTGCGCTAGAACTTTTAATGTTTATAATAGTTAAGCTGCTTGGTATTGACAAATTCAATCTGGTAATAGGTCAACTTAATTATCCCTCACCTAAAACCATATGCATTTTGGGGGCCTTTCTAAAGTCATTTTTGCAATGTGAAATCCAAGTTTGCTCTACGCTCTGATTTTACTTAATGTTTAATTATTTCATGATTTAATGCGCTTTTACTAGGACTTTAGTACATTTAGCTCACTGTGCCTCTTCTTTACAAGATATTATTGTTATATTTTTTATAATTTCTTATATGTTTTGGATTTATAGTTCAAAAAAATGGCCATTACAGTTTCATATCACGCGCTGTACATGGAAAAATAGGTAGTAGCAAAGAAACATCTGCCTAGGACGTGTTAGAGCTTTGATTCTATTTATCTCTCAGGGATTAATTTATAAATTTGGTAAACTCATACTTATGACAATATTGCATTTCAAAACGTTTAGAAAATGTAGCGTATCTAAATACACTACCATAATGCACTAACGGAAATGGCATAGGATAAAGACACAAAGATGAAGTCGGTTTGTGTCAATTACAGTGCTACAGACTTTGAAACATTTGAAACACCTTTGAAATGAAAAGGGAATGCTCAACGAGCGGTAAATTAATGGGAAAAAAAAGCAGAATAACGCTAAGCGAATGCAGGTTGAACGAAGAAGGAACGATAAATGAAATATATAAAGCGCTGCTTGCGCAAGCAACAAATGTTGAACCATAAACGATAAACAGTGAATGACAAAAGATGAGTCAAAAGCTATAAGAATTTCGATTCTTTTGAAATCACTTCCTTTGTGTTAGCAAATGCATTTTGAAGTGCATTTTCAAAGGCTTGTCAATGAAACAATGAAAAATGCATGACCTAAGAAAAACGGTGAACGATGAGATGATGAAAGGTAACCGACGAGAGAATTGTTTGAACACTAATCTTTTTAAAACGCATTTGAAAGTGCATTTTTTGTTGTTTATTTTTTTCTAAATATTTCACGACTGGTATATGTACTACACCTAAAAATATTCTTCCAGTGAAATCTTTCATAAAATTTAAAAGATTTAACCACACTAAACATCATCTTATGCTTGCCTTTAATTAAACTATGCTTTGTATTGCCATTGAGAATTTATACTTTTTGGTGATTTCTTACTAGAGTAAATGTAAAAAGACAACGCAATGATTGCTGGAACTATCACTTTAACAAAGAAATCATACTATTAAGTGAACTGTTTGTTATGTTCCGCAAAGAAGTAATGTAATCACGAGTTTCGACTGCAGTACACGTGTCCATTGTAAACTCAAACCTGCTTCGTGACGTCTTTAACAATCTCATTTGACGAAAGTGATTAAATGGCAATGATACCGTGGTTTCAATAGCTTTTTGCGTAGCATAGCAAATAATTTAAATTTTTCATCTTCGCATCCGTTGTTTGCAATAATATCTGGGCATGTCTTCAATATTTGAAGAACATATAGCAAAATTTGCTATGTGAATAAGTCACTAGTGATTCAGTAATTTCTATACAATCTACCACTTCATTTACACCCTCAAATTCCTCACATAATATATGCACAAATGTATAAATAAACAGGAATGCGAAAATACAAAATGCAGAAGTGCGCATGCTAAAAATAAATATTAAATCAACTTTTCATTTATTAGGGCGTAACTAATTTTTATAACATTTACAAATTCACAATAATCTGCTTTTAATCACATTGCATTATCATGATGTAAACTTCACACACACACACACACACACACACACACACACACACACACAGAGGACTGTAAAAATCATGGAATTTGAAAAATAGTTTTAAATATCAGGCAAGTTTGTCACAGTTCAATAACTTTTGTCCTGGATATCATTTTAATAGAAAGTACATGATTATTAGGCAAAATTATATTTATTTTATTACTTTTTATGGCAAATAACTACTGGTTCTTTCTGGTGCATGATAACGCCCGTCAAGTACTGGTGCAATTGCATGTTCAGAATTTCTGCAAAAATGTTACCGATCAAATTCAAAATGCAAAAGTTGCACGAGAAGGCAAAATGGAAATGAGCAACCATTGTCCCAGAGTTCGGCCATGTAAGTTTTAGACTTAAATCTTGCTTGGGACTCAAAGTATTATAGGTAAAGAAAGCAATTTAGCCTAACTTTATCAAAACTATTGTACTGTAATTGTAAAGGAACTAGCATCGTGAGCAAAGAAATAGCAACTCAAGCCAAGTAAGTGGAGGAACTAAAATGTAGCTAGAACTAAGAGCTGTGTGAAGTTAAGAGGGAACAAAGTGACTTTGAATATTGCATTTGACAAAAATGTCGTTCTGTGAAAATAAATCTCCTTTTTCATCTCAGTATGGTATACTATCTATCAACTGCTAATTAGAGCTGTTGTTTAAATGAGTTTTTGCAGTAATGACTTCTCTATGTACCCAGCAAAACCATTGGTTCACAAAACCATGTATAATCAAGTGCAACCAACCATTTGTGTACATGTTAAGTAATCTCTTCTGTAAAGTGCTTAAAGCGCTTTTATTTCCAGTAATTAAGATGTGAAACTGATTCTAAGTATTCCGTAATTAAGATGTGAAACTGATTCTAAGTATTCCAGTTTTGCATATACTTACAAAGCAAAAGGCATACTTCTCTAATATTACTTAAACAGCTGAAACAAATAGATTAGTTTCTGTTTGCTATTATTTTGTGTGAAGTGTTCTATTACCTATTAAAGTTACTATCAAAAGAAAAACAATTTAATCCAAGTGGTGTAATAATCATGTAAATTACAAGTTACTGAATGCTCAGATCCACCATTTTTTAATTTTAATATGGCTAATATAACGTTGTTTTAAAAGTAGATACAAATGCACTTGTTTCAATATAATGAAAACTATTAATGATAATGGTTGCAATCTTTAAAGAAATATAATATATAATCTATCATTTTTAAATTAAACAGCAAAAATTTACTTCAGAATAAAAGGAAAAATATTAAGACCAAAATTTTGTTGACATTCATGTGTGTGTGCGTGTGTGCGTGTGTGTGTGTGTGTGTGTGTGTGTGTGTCGGAACTGTTAACCACTTCCACTTAAAAATCTTCTCTGAAACCCTTACTTCAAAATTCTCTTCAGGCAAAGTATTATGGTCCTTACACATTTGTAAAGAAAGTAAGCGACTTAAATCATATCATTAATACTCTTGGGAGGCAAAAACAAAAACAACTTTGCCATATACATATGTTTAAGGAATATGTTGATACAGAATGCCATTTTAATCACGCAATAAATTTGCTTGTATCTGTCCCATGCCGTGAGGATTTAAGTAATGGCATGCGATCGGACTGTAGTGACTTTGGTGTAACCAATCTTAGGGTTAGATTGTTAAAAAAATATAATTTCACGGGTTTTCCTAATTGTTTATCCTGGCTATTTAAAATCAAGTCTATGTATATCTTAAAATTTTGTTAAGAAAATTAATTCCCTTTATTATGGTGTATGATTTATGGTTGTATTTTGTGATATAGAGTATACAGCTTTGTTCCAATTCAAGTACGTACCTATCAGGAAACTATTGGCTCCGCATGGTCATTCTCACGTCATGGACTTCAAAAGTAAATTATAAAAAGAGCCAAACTTTTTTTCTCTTCTTATATATTTTATAATTCATTCATTGCACTTTCATAAGCAGATATTGCCTAGTCTGGCAAAATTCATTTTCCCTATTTTAATAAGTGCTAAAGATAGTTTATTTTAGGCTAATGGCGCTTGTACTTAATTCAGCCTTGTGCTAACAATAAACCATGATGTCATTGCCCCGGCTGCGGCTATATTGTTTTTGGACAAAGCCGCTAGCGACGCGTAGTAACACGAATGCTGACAGCTTTTTAAAACTTATAAACAAGCTATATATTCTTCTGGAAAAGTAATTATTTAATATGGTGACCACTGAGCATTGTTGCTATGGTTCATGTACAAGTGATTCGAGGTACCAGAAAGATGGTGTTTGGTTTATTGGATTTGGACACGGTTTTCCAAAGCCTGACAAGGAGAAAGGTGTATGCAATGGGTACATCATTGCGGCCGACGTGATTTTACCATAAAAAAAAAATGTGACGAAGGATACATATATATGTAGTTTGCACTAACTAAAGATATTGCCAAGCATAGGATAGATGTTGAACGGTCCATTGAGAGAATTAAGAAATTTAGACTGTTACAGAAAGTAATCCCACTCAGTATTCAGTCTGTCTTTTCTCAATGTGTAATTTTTATAGGTTGTTTAGTCCATTTTCAAAATCCTCTTGTGCAGTAATTACAATCTAAGCAGTTTGTATTATTCTGAAATTCAACATACATATGCAGACAGTAAAGTTATTTTGACATGTACTTCCCTGTTGTTTGTAAAATGTGTATCATTTTAAGGCTAGCTGTCATCGTTAGAGACAGCTGTTTTTGTATTACTTTTTCTGTCAGCACATTCAGACAATTATACTTCCAGACAAAATGTAATTATATACTTTTTCAATTAAGAAAATGTGTTATGCACATAGCATAAATATATGACATGAAAATAAACATAAATTTTCTCTTTTTTTTTTAAACAATGTTACCAATTTATACATGAGACTCAGAAAAAGGGTAATGAAATCACTAATGCATATTACCAAAACAACTTACATTGATATATTTCTTGATCAAATATCTTGAATATATATGCCAAATTTGTAGAATGATGCATGAGCCATATTTAATTTAACTCTTTTATACCTATATGCATTAAAATAACATTCACTATGCTGAGTTTAAATTGATGCAAGTAGTAAATAAGGATGAGGGTTTGAGCTCAAAGAGGGTTTAAGGTTAGAAAAACCCCACCCCTTCTAAAATAAATATATTATGACATTTTTTCATCACCTTAGATACCCCCTCTCCATTAAAAAACCACCCTTTTATCTCAGAAAAATGAAAAAAATTGAAACCCAAAGGGGATTCTAGCCCAATAGATTTTTTCATATTAAACAAATGAAATATTATATATAATGTCCTTCTGTCATTCAATCCGACATGTTGGATTTGATCTAACAAACAAATTTTGTAAGAGATTTAATTCTATCAAATCAGCCTCAAGCTATACTGGTATAAAACTAAAATAATAAGCGATTGTATTAAAAAAGTTGGATATCATATATCACCAAAATATGGGTCAGTATGGCTATTCGCGACTGAAAATGATATGAGAATAGCGGGTTGGGCAGATGATGTGATGACATTTATTGACAATATGGTTGATATTTTATTTGATAATGATATTACTAAAGCTATAAATATTTGTTTAAAACAATAAAAATAATAGTCCTTAAGGACTGTTTGAAGATGATTATATACATATGATTATGATTATATACATATGATTATATCTTAATTACGGACAGCACAGTTTAACCCCATGTGACCCTCTAGGTTGCCAAACAACATCCTAGCAGGATCAGAGGTCACATATAAATTTAATTCTAAGAACTTATCCTAGGACAGCACATTTTAACCCCATGTGATCCTCTAGGTTGCCAAACAACATCCTAGCAGGATCAGAGTTCACATATAAACTTAATTCTAAGAACTTAACTAACTTATCCTAGGACAGCACAGTTTAACCCCATGTGATCCCCTAGGCTGCCAAACAACATCCTAGCAGGATCAGAGGTCACATATAAACTTAATTCTAAGAACTTATCCTAGGACATCACAGTTAAATATAAACTTAATTCTAAGAACTTATCCTAGGACAGCACAGTTACATATAAACTTATCTTAAGGACAGTACTACGGGCCTTCTCTACGTTCAATATAAATTTGCACACTCCCCCATCATAATCAACCCAGGGAGTGCAAAATTGCACCCACCAAGTGACATGGTGGGAGAGTGTACAAATTTTCTATTGAAACATAGACGGGCTGGCTGACGCCCCCATTAAATATGAGGATTTTTTTGGCATTAAAATCGCCCTCGCCGACAATTTGTCGGTCACGAGAATCGAACCACGGACCTTGAGCATGACAATCCAACGCGTTAGCAATCGGCCACCGGACTTCATAAAGATACATAATGAAAATATTATTATATACTTACCGAACAGCATTACATTTTCTGATTTTGAAAACACGTAATTTTACATTATATTATCTAATTCTGAAAACATTATTATAAATAAACCCAGAAAAAACATAATTTTTTGATTTTATATTGTACAGAAAAATGAATCTAATGCTGGGCTGAACTGTATATGATCGACAGTTTCCAGTGATACTAACGAGTGTGAATACACAGATGTTATATATATAAGTCGAAGCTAAACTAAAAGATAAAGATCTGATTCTAAAAACATTATTATAAATAAATCGAGAAAAAAACATGATTTTTGATTTTATATTGTACAGAAAAAACGAAATCCTAATGTTTGCCTGAATTGCGACCATACAATTATCTTTGACAGAAAATCGGCCGTTGCCAAGGATACTGGCTGAATGACGGCATTACAGCGGAAAAAATAATCAATATTCTGTATTGCGCAGTTGGACTTATACTACAGTAAATATGTCATTTAAGTAGGACGAATTGTTAGGTATTTCGGTAAATACAGAAATGATACCAGGATTTGTAGGTCTTAAAATACTATCAGATTTACAAATCTATTATATTTCATTAGCAAAAAAAATACGAAACAGTATATATGCTATGTTTGATTGGAACAGTATTATCTCCCTTTTAAAAACAGATATGGTACACAGAGTTATATTTCTTGACCAAAACACAATGTCTCGACGTTTGCTATTAAGTAAAATATGCAATCGTGATTATATAACGAGAATTTAATTCTACCAGATACTTTACGACGACATTCAAATAGTTCTTTCATCGCTATCTTACTGAGAAGATACTTACTACCTTTTGCAAAAACCTTCGACCTATCTAGGTCTATATTAATTTTTGTATACTGGTACTGGCTTATCGGATTATGAAAATTGTCATATTTTAATGCAAGCTCGTCTCGTAAACTTTCGAGATAACTAAAGTATTTGCTGTCATCTGATTTGATAAGGGAGAATTTGATTCTGTCAAATTTACTAAAACAAATACTTGAAATTTCATCGTTAAATTCAAATGATAATTGCTGGTTATTAACCATTATTTTTTTATTTTGCTATTAACTCCATCTGCTAATGTTAAATTTTCAAACATTATTTCTGATGTTTAGACAAAATTACTTGCATAATGTCCAAGCGCTAGTGTGTTAATTCCGTCACTGCAATATCTTTTATCATCAAAATTACTTAGTCCCCGTTTTATGATCGTATCAGTTTCAAGTTTATGATGATTTGTTCTGATAACATTTGTTTTGATAAAACTGACGCTATTGTTTAGCGCTGCTTTAAAATCGTCAAAATTCATCATCTTTTTCACATATCCTCGAGGAATACCTTTTGCTTTTTTTGTAAGTTTATTGTCATCTAATATGACAGCATACATTTTGCTCTTTAGTCCAACAAATTCCCTAACTGGCATAAACATAAATTCATCTTTCATTTTTCCAATAACTTTCTTATTCGAATTATCTTGAAATTCACTACATGCTGGATAATCTGATAAATCGAACAGATTTTTATTATTGTAAATATCCATATAGACATCTTCACATTTTATATTATAAACTAGCCAATCTGTATCAGTAAATAGCAACTCTGAATCTGGCCACTGCTTTTTGGTAAAATTATAGTGAAAATCGTACATCAACCACTTCGATATATCAAGTACAGCTGCACCAACATAAATAGGTTATTTAACTTTAAATTTGTCTTTCGTCGTTGTATTGCAACAAGATTTTCATTAAATATTTTCATACTAACAAAACCATCATCATTAACTAATTTATTTCTGCGACTTATATCATTAACAATTTCTATCGAGACTCGCTTGCAAATATTCTCCATCGTCTTACCGAACACCGAGTTGTTCATCAACTTGAAAAAGTTTTTCTCAAATTCGGTTTTAGCCACAGCACGACGTTTCGTATTTAGATCAATATAATTTGCCATCCACTTCGATGGACCTTTCTGAGAATTAGTCCAACATCTACTGATTGTTTTAAATTTTTGTAATGCATAACATAATTTCTTTTATCTAACAAATTTGGAACTAACTTATTAACAATCGAATTTTTTGCTGTTGTCGTTGCTCGTTGTTCAGGTGATAATAAACTATAATTAATCATCATTGACTCTGCGCAAAACGGATAATCGTTATGTAGATCATGTAGCGAACTAGGATAATCTAGATTAACTTCAACAAAATATGAAATATCGGAAAAATCGATATTAATTTTTCTAGGTAAATCTTTTTCAGTTTCTTTAAGAAATTAATCTGGAGTTATCCAATGAAATCCACTACACGGCCTTGGTTCTCACATCGCAAAACCATACAAATTATTGGCGTCCAGATAAATGAAGTAACTCGACGGGAGATTTTTATCATAATTTTTTAAGTACTTGTTATTAGCAGCTGCATATTTCTTTTTTATAACGCTAATTCCGCCTCTGATACCTTTTTCAATAAAGTTAAACATATCGACATCTGTTAAGAGATCTAGTCTTATTTTACTCGTTTTTAGTAGAGCGTCCCAAGATAATCCTGGAGAGGAATAATACCAACAGGGGTCTAATCCATAATTGCTATAGCTTACTTGACGAAAACGTTCAAAAACATATGCTAGTAATAAAACATCTGTTTTCAAATATAGATCATGATAATCACCAAATGTTTTACAACTAAATTTATTCCAAATATCTTGTGCATATTTGTATTCGTCATCTGTGATATTTTCGTTTTTTGAGTTGCGAGTAAAATTTATCTTTGCCAGGCAGAGAAGTTTCATTAAATCTGCTCCAATCGACGAGATACTCGTACGGAAAGATACCTTTTTTTGTCAGATCGATATAGTTTTCACCGAAGCAACTTCGCAAATTATTCAAACTACTGCAACCTTTAACAAGCTCATCTAATGATGCTGCCATAAATTGCAGACTGTCAATAAAACGTAATTTACCGAGCGTCACCGACATATACTTTCAAAATTATTTGGAATACATTTTATTACGTTATTTAATTTTAGTTTAGCTTTAATATTTTCATCACCAAAAGCTTCTACAATGATATGACTGTCATAGCCACGAAAGTTATGTAAAACTACGGGAATAAAATCTGGAGCATGAAATTTTAAATTACAACTGTTATGAGCTGCTCCACGATATTGGCCGGTCAAATGACAATGATCTCGCACCTTATCACGGGCTCCGTTAGAGTCTACCAGCAACTTTTCACAAATATGACAATTAACTGCTTTATCGAAATCGAGTTGTTGTTTAGACGTTATTTTCATCGGAGCTGTTTTAAGTAATCTGTTAGAAATTTTATTAACTTCGTCTATTAAATTTTTTAATAACCATACGGCAGGATTTTCACCTCTATATAACTTTATCGGAGTTGAAAATTTATCGCTAGCGCAACAAACTACTTTATAAGCTACTCCGCAAGGAATATGCTGTTGTATTTTTCTAGTACTGGATTTATTCGGATTATTTTCTGTTCCAACCACAGGAACGAGTAGACACTCGAAATCAGCGTAAATAACAAAAGGAATATTTAGTTTATGATTATAATTTTTAAATTTTAATATTTTTTTCTTTTTCGCTAGGCATACTTATTCTTTGAACATTGACACAGTATTTGAGATGCTCCTGCAGTCTTCCATCGCTAGAAAAACCGTGCAAACATCTATAGCAGAAATATTTTTTATTTTTATTTTTACTGTACTGTTTGCCAACTAGGCCGTTAAAGTGTTTTATCCAACAATAATGTCCTCGATAAAATAATAAATTTATTGTATTTTGCGTAGCATTTTCTGAGATATATCTCGGGTAAACGTTTTCTCGCTC
>JAECUM010054278.1:0-30280 GCA_016617855.1 Megalonaias nervosa
GATGATATGCAATATGGAAAGTGGTAAGACAAAAAATGTTTGTAAGAAGCAGATTACTTACTTCTGCCGTTAAATCCCTTATGAAAGAAGCCTGCTGGATTGACGCTAATTTATATTTAGACCATTTACAAAGTATTCCATCCATTTATTGCACATGGAATCCATTCAGCAAAGTTGTTATTCTGCTCATCGTTATTAGTTCGTATTCTGTCTTTTCGACAGCTTTTTGTCAGTTCTGTTCATTTGTTTTTGGTTATTATGAGACAGGTCTACCATGAATAATAATTTTTAATATGGTGATTTATGAAAACGAATGGCTACCATCTTGGGTCTCTTTTATGCTACTCTACCTTAGTGAATCCCGCTTACACTGCTACCTGGTAAGAAGGCATGTAATTCATAAAGGTCGTTTTTGTTTACCTGTATTCATTCTTAGTTTGGGTTTATTGTGAGCAAGAATACATTATATACAAGTTCCTTTGGGTTTTAGCCTCCACTTTAGTACGTGACACTTCGTCATTGTTGACAATGAGTACGCTATGTTTAATTAGGTTGTGGCTGTAGGCAGAGCTTGAATCACGTATGCTAGGTATATTAATTTGCATTGTTTGATATATTTTTTTTTTTTTGTTCGTATTTCGTTGTATGCTATTGTTATTTATCATTGGACTTAACCTTGTCCAAAATCAAGTTCATTTTCTACTTGACTTGAATTATTGATTCTTTTCGTCTCTAAGCAGTTAAGTTATATATAGTTAAACTATTCTCTATGTGTTATTTTAATATTATGATCATTATTAATATAAGTAAACATAATAATTTTTGGTCAGGTACTAGGTTATTGGAATTCCTCTATAAATGTACCTGCCATATTTGATTTGTTCCATAATATTATTACAATTTTAGTAACAGACCTTCTAATTATAACTAAGATTTTATATTGTAAACATCTGGAACATTAAGGATTGAAATTTTCCTCAGGTAATGTTTTTATTTGAAAATGCTTATTGTGACCCGAGGTCAAGTAGAGGACTATATAATTTTATAGCTGGATATTTTATTTATTTCTGCTTGAAGGTCTTAGCAGAATCATTTGAATTATTGTTGTGTCCAGAAATTCATTTGGGCTGAATTTATTTATTCATCGGATATACAGAATACTCATCAAAAATAACATTTCTTGGAAACAGAAACTTGGATTTAAAGTGCAATTTCAAATAAGGATTTAATTCTTGAATTGTAATATTGTGATCCAATAAAACATCACCATTATACGTGCCACTGCGGGAACATAAACCCTTTTTTTTTACATAATTTGGATTTCACTAACGTTATTCGGAGCTTTAATAATTATGAATTGTGTCTGTAATTCTAGTATTATTTGTAATTTAATTCCTAATACTTATGTTCCTTTTTACAATTTTTATTTTATATTTTATGGAAATAAATTATTTGTTGAATTTTATAAAGTTTTATTCTACACACTTTTATTATTACTTATTATAAGATCAGAGAGTTGTAACAGGAAACTGTTTGTTCGTCGTTGGGATCCGAATTTCTCTAAAATATTTTGAAAATTAGTTTTGAAATTTTAGATTCATATTGCTTTAAAATTTACCTTGAAGAGCGCTAGGTCGAAACATTAGAAAATACTGATCGTATAGCTGACGACTAATCCTTAGCTCATACAGTCTTTTTCGTCACAAAGTCTTACACTCGGCAGTCAGTTGTTAAAAAACTATTTCAGTCTCTTACGTGCATTTCCAAACCTCAAACCCGCATAACTTGTAGAAATGATCTTCCTGATATTGATCAGAAATCCTTATCTCGCCCTACGTACACCTATTGCAAGAAGAGAGGGCATCATTTTGTGAAAAACATAAGCAACAGAATCAGGACACATCTATTCCAAATGCTCTTATTCCAGGGAGGTGAGGATCACGGTCATGTATTTTTTTTGTTTGTTTGGGGGGAAAGCAATACAATTGTTGGGTCAAGCAAACCCCAGTCTGATTTCATTATGGAAAATTATCAATCATTCATGTCAAAAGGTTTTGTATCACTCATAGATGATTTAGCCAATCCTATCCCTATTAAAATTTTAAGGGACGCACGATCTTCTGGGTGTCTATTATTATCAGGTGCTTTACCTTTTTCTCATAAGTCTTCCTCTAAAGAGAGTGTTCCTATACTGGGAGCAGAGTGCTGCTGTGTGAATGTGCCTCTTCATTGTGTAAATTAATCATCAGAGATAGTCTCAGGACCCGTGACAGTCGGAACAATGTCGTCTTTACTCATCGGGGGTATTCTTTAATTACTAGGCAATTTCATAGTTGGAGATGGGGTTCTGGCTAATCCACTTGTAACTGACAAGCCTTGTATGGATCAGAAATTCGACCCTATTGACAAATAAATTCCTGATTTATACTCGGGAAGTGGAGTTCAAAATGAATGTTTCTTTGGGAAGACAAGAATATGTGTAGTGGAAAACTTTGCGAAACTATTGCTGAAAATGGAAAATGACAATGTTAGAAACATTGTCATGGAAGCCACCAAATAGCGAACACACTTAGAAGCAAGCAAACATCTAACACAGCATCTCAGTTGCTAGAAACATACCAGGGATACACTAAACGATTTACTTGAACTAAACACTGACACTTTTGATCTCGTATATGCAATAAGCAGTACCCTGCCCAATCTGCGAATCCAAAACTGGCCTTCTAGGCTTTCAAGGACATGAAAATTAGAGAAATACATGGCTGTACGTATCCGTCAGATAAATATATAACATATTTTAGTGCATGATAAATTGACAGCTATTTTATTTAAATTATCCCTATATGAAGGTAATGACAATAAACTGAGTCCAAGCATCATCATCCTTGACACTGTCATGTTAATCTATTGTATCTCAATATCAAAATATGAAAAGCTCTCGAGCCATGCATCTTCCATCCTGGCAGTCATGTTAATCCAAAATATCCAAAACATCTGAAAGTAATGATAATATAGTGGACAATTGCATCGTCCAGTCAGATACTGTCCTGTTTACTCTAAAGTGTCCCAACATGAAAATGATGACAATATATTTAGTCCAAACCTCAGCAATGACACTGCATTGTTAATACAAAGTATCGCAATATGAAAATAATTACAACAGAGTGAGAACAAACCACCTCCACCAGCACACCATCATATTTGTATCTGAGAAAAGTACTCTAAAATAATAAGTTTGTAAAGGGACATCGCTGGAATTGGTCATAATGTCATGGAAGGAAAAAGGCTCGTATTTCTTTCCTGATATTAAACTGGGATAATTATAAGATTTCAAAGAGTTATATAGTATCTCTACGACATGATGGTGATAAACTGTTGGTCATCTATTGACTCCGCCAAGAATTGTGTACAGAAATAAAAGTTGTTTTAGAACCCTCTATAAACCAGGTTGTAATTTTTCTATTTATTTGTTTTCTTCGTTCTGTTTAATTTAATTTATTCACATGACACGTCTTGAAAGACAAAAAAAGTCATGTCAAATTGGGTTCTACAGTCGTGTCAATGCACAATGTTCCTATAAGTGCAGAATAGCTATCTACATGCCAGTTTGTCTATCTTTCAACCCATGCATGCGTCTATCCGTCTGTCTGTTTTCCTAGAGACTCACACTTGGTAACCCTTTGAATGTTTCACTATGGGCTGTCGGGAGAGCGATGAGAGTTGGCACATGTATACACTGTGACGGAATTACCAAAATATTTATTGACCTTCCCAAACGTTAATTCAGTATTTTGATCAAACGATTGATTCCCAGTTGCTTAATTACGTGGGTTTCATATTTTGCTCCAGGAAATTTAACCCAAATATTGATCGAATCAACGTTGAGCAAATAAAAGTAAAAGTATTGTATGGTCTGTATTAAGTTTTGTTTACCCATTCTTGTCATTATACCATGTATCTGGGCCTGTTGTATTCATGTGTGTACAGGAAAACTATAAATGGTAATTAATTCTGATAGGAGCATCTCTATAACGATAGGACTCTTGTTAATATGTAAACTATTTAATCAACTGCCACTACAACAAACACTGAACTTTCTTAGTTTCTGAAGGGTGACAAATTTAACGAAAGTGCAAAATATTTAATATACGTTTTGAAACAACCCCTATAAATGGGGGGGGGGGGGCACATACAACTTTTGTACTCATATATTTAAAACATAGGTTGATGATAATACAGATGAACAGCCCAAGAATGCAATTTCATTTTTAAAGGTCAAATAAAACTACATCCCAATTTATTTGAAATAGTTTTTGTTTTACCACTATCCACCAGCCTGGATAAAAATACCATTTTGCTTTCTAATCGTCTTCTTTATAATTCCCGTTGATGCACTAAATATTTAAATAATATTGCAAACAGTAATTACATTAAACTTGCACCAAGACACTAACATGGCATCTACTATATCGAAATTAGAGATCGCTCCAAATACCTTATAATACTACTACTACTACCAATACTACTACTACTACTAATAATAATAAAAATACTACTACTACTACTACTACTAATAATAATAATAATAATAATTTTGGAAGTAATTTATATTTCAAATAATACTTTGTTGTTTCTTTGAGGGGTATAGTTTTCGCATCATGCACCCGCCATTTTTGCAAACCTAATAAGTCATATCGATAAATTTTCTTTCGGCTGAAGTTGAAAAACTTTCCCCATGTACTAAATGCAAAGAGTATGCATTAGTCGATAATATGACATTCTCTTTCACCGTCTCATGCTGTTATTGAGTGAAAGTCTCCATTTACCTTTACATTATTCCAGATTCTTTGGTGAAAGATATTGCTAAATCTTTTGTCTAATTTGTGTAAGCTTCGTTATGAGTATTTAATTGAAGTTGTCCCTGTCGAACATGAATCCGCTGTCATGCCGTGTTTTCTTTCAGAGCCGATATGGACGCGATATGCAAAAGACACTATTCGAATCTTTGAAAAAAGAAATGTTTGAAGATACAACAGCATCGATGCATCGCAGTATTGATGAGTATTTCATTCGGAATAGTTATACTATATGCTATTACAAACACCTATATCACTGCGTCTGATGTGCTACCAATGCTGACAATACATATTGTGCCGTACATAAACCGATCGACACTGGATAATATTAGTTGTGTTAATGAAACTACATCTAGCCTTCAGTCAATGCAACGCAATCGATTATTTGGAACTGGCAAAACTGGAATAAATTCGAAACATTTAAGAAGTATAGGAATTACTCCATTGATAGAAATATCAAAGGTCAGTACGCATGGATTTTCGGTTAAAGCAAAGATGATTGTTAATCCAAACCCAGAGATGTTCAAAGAAATCCATTTCATGACGATTTCAGGAAAAGGTCGCTTTGGTAACAATATGTTTCAAGTTGCCACATTGCTGAGTTGTGCCAAGCGACTAAATTAACTGCTTTTCTTCCTTCTACTTACAAGATTAACCAATACTTTTTGATTCCAGTGACTTGCACAATGAGTTTGATAAATGTGAAAGTTGCTGAAGAGAAAGCATTCGGCAAAATACGACCGAACTCTTGAAAGCCTCGATTCTTTAAAGAATTGATTCCTAGCAGGAAAATATTTTTCGTGGTTCATTTAATTTCAGACCAAATTTATATGAACCGGCCCGTCAGATCGTAAACAGTTTTAGATCTGGAAATTGAACTGTTGTTGGTATTCACATACCTCGAGGAGACATGGCGACAAATAGTGCTTATGCATCTGGTTACAGTGCAGCACCGATATCTTACATAACAAAGTTCATGAATTATTTCAAAGAAAAGTACCCCGGTATTTTTTTTTTTATAGTTGTGAGTGATGAGATTCCTTGGTGCAAGGGAAATCTGCAGGAAGATAATGGTACTACATTTATAAGTTTCAATAATCCTGGATCGGAAATGGCGGTTTTATCCGTTTGTGATCATGTGATTATTACGTCAGGAACAATTGGATGGTGGGATTCATGGCTCGCAGGTGGAGATCTGGTGTACTTTATAGGTTTTCCTAAGCCTAGTAGTCCACTGGATAAACAAATAAGCCGCGAAGATTAGTATCCCTCTCACTTGATTGCCCTAGACTAGTGCTCATGAAAATGCTTAAAATTATGCCATTTACGTGAATGTATTTGTACCAAGATCTAAATAATCTCATCGGATTATACTTTGCACGCAGAAACGTATTGGGATGCTTATCCCAGCTAACACTTCATTGTTGCATCAACGGTACAGCAATGTTTAATGAAAACGTTGGTAAATTATGTTGTGGCAACATGATTCGGTGAAATTGCTGCAATGTTGCTTCAACGTTGTTGTCTAAACTTCATGATATAAGATTTGTAGAACCGACTGATAAAGCTCACAAACACTGATAATAATGATAAATGTGCTTGTGAAACACATTTGCCCCTGTAAAAGTCAAATTCTACAACTAAAATTTGGAAGCATAAATTATCAAGCTATTTATATCCTTAACCAACACATATCAAAAACCAAAAGATTTCACAAAAAATACATTTTGTGTACGTGTTAACAGAGCCTGTACAATCAGACATTACCTTGTACAGATGCATAATAGCGTACATTGTACGTTTGGTTGCTCGATATCAAGTGGTTTGTGCGAAGCTGTGCTGCAAATATATTCTTAAAACGTTTTCCTTTAAACCATCGAACTTAAACAAAAGAACAAAGAATGAAAGCAGTGCAATAATTCTGAAAATATATAAGATCATTGTCATGCTCATGAAAGTATGTATTCTAAATCGGTAACGACCTGTCCATGAAAATATGTATATTAAACTACATTTGCATACTTTAGATGTCTTTTGTTTCAAAGACACGTAAGGGACCTCGGGTTAGATGGCAAAAGAGCAGCATAGAGAGGATGACAGTTAGATTGTCTTCATGCAAAATCTGGGAGTCCAAAAATTAAATTCGCTCAATTGCATACAGTTTTCTGAGGACCTAATTATGAAGTGGAAACATTCCATCAGACCTTGTTGATTAGCTCAAGCAGATGATTCGCAATTGTTTTAACATGGTTTGTACGCAAGCTCCGTTTATTATTGATTGTATAAAATCACGTTAATGCATCCTACATAAGCAAAAGAAATTGATCGTAAAATATTAGTTTGGCAGTGCTATGTTTTTCACACAGTTTTGCTAAAAAGCTATACAGTCTGAAGATAAAGACTTTTATTTAAGATTAGGTGATGGGGTATGGCAAGAATACATACATACATACATACATACATACATACATACATACATAAAAGCAACATATTTTTACTGTGAATTATTTCATTAACTATCAGGAACTTAATAAGATTATACATGCAACACAACATCCTGGAGAGCAGGTCCAGGCTGAGTGTTTCTACTGTTCTGCTTATGCCCCGGAAATTGAAAATATTTTAATTCCTGAGCAAAGTCATATCTCTTAGTATTGCTTACATATCAATGCACGTACTTGATACATGTAGCAAAACTATATTCACTAAACTTGTGCTTCGCTTAATATCTTTAAGTAAGACTGGGCGTTAACTTTGAGAATCACATGTGATATGTATGTTTCATTTGTATTGTTGTTAGTTTTTTATCTCCACGATAGTGTCTTACGTATTATTCTCGTTTGGGCTTGACCTTGTCCAAAATCATGTTCAGTGTGTACCTGGCCAGTAACTTTCAAGTGTGTAAACAAATAATACATAGCTAATATTATCTCTATGAATGTTGGTTAAATATTAGGATCATCATCAATAGAGATAAACATATTTATTTGGGTCTGGGTCTAAGAAATTAGTATCCCCCATGGTGAACCGAGTCTACCTGTACCTGTTTACCACGTACTGTGTCATCATTTTAATAACAGATCGTATGTTGTTAACATCGTAGGATCTTCTCGAATGGAAAATTCCATTAAGTGATAAAGTATTTCCAGAAAATGGTAATTGTGACCTAGATCAGGTAGAGGAGTTTCTAATCTTGTTTACTTGTGAAATTGCTAATTCTTGCATCTCACAGCTCTATAAAATTTATTTGTGTTATTTTGTTTAGTATTTGAATTGGGTCTGATTATTTATTCACGTTATTTTCATCTGGAATTACAAGGTGTTCATTAACATTATTTGACAGAAATATTAATCCGGAATACTAAAGAATTCTAACAAGAACTTATTTCATTATATTGTATTTCATCGAAAGACTGTTAAAACATCTCCATGTCAAAGGCCAATACAGGCATATCAACACATTCAAGTTGATTAGTAAGTTTCTGTCTGGTTCTAACATGAAATTAAGAGAATTAAAATTAAACCACAAGACAAAGAGAGAGTTTAAAAAGCTTGAGTTTCAGGAAGAGAAAGATGAGAGACAAATGTAGTTGGAGAGAGAGAGAGAGAGAGAGAGAGAGAGAGAGGGAGAGAGAGAGAGAGAGAGAGAGAGAGAGATGCAGCTACATAATTAGGAAAGAGAACTGAAGTTGCAGAAAGAGGAAATACAGAGATAAATATGAGTAGAAGAACGAGAAAGAAGAGAGACAAATGGACTTGCAAAGAGAAGAAAGAGAAATACAAATACAGAAAGGAGAGAGACAAATGCAATTGCAGAAAGAGGAAATTTGAGAGAGAAAAAGCAAGACAAAATAGGCTAATGCAAATGCAATGTCAAAAAGAAGAGAGAGAAATATAGATGCAGGGAGAAAGAGAAAAGGACGAAATGGAATTTTAATTTGTATTTAAATAAATTAGAACTGGCAAGTTGCAAGTATTATCCCATTTTAAGTAAACTCAGGGATTTGATATTACCAGAAATATTAGATCAGTACCCCCTTTCGAAAGAAAAAGAGTTGGATAAATATTTTCCTCATTTTGAGAAAATTGCTGAAAAATTGTAATGGCCAAGAGATCATTGGACTCTATTATTACATATTGTACTTATTGGCAAAGCTCGTAAAGCCTATACTTCACTGTCAGTATAGCAAAGTGCTGTTTATGATATGGTTAAGAAATCTATCTTTAAGGATTATGAATTGACACCTGAGGAATTTGCACATATGTTTAGGTATTGAAATGAAAAGAAAATGGACAGATCCATGTCGAATTTGCAACGGAATGACAATTATATGTGGAGCTCAGCCGAGAAGGTTGGTCAGGACTACAATTACCACAGTACAGCTAAGACCTATCTTGATGAGCAAACCGTCGAAACTCTTGAAAGTGCACAGTTGTCGCTAATTCTTTGAGTCACAAAGTTTCCTTTGTCAGAACGTCCTCCACTCGTGAGTGTATTGTTAGAAAGCCAATTCAGTCTAATACGAGTACTTCCAAATGTCAAACTGGCGAAACTTTTAGAAATCTAGTTTTGGTACAAATGATCATAAATCCTTACCTCTTTGCTCGTGCACATATTGCAAGAAGAAACATCATGTTAGATCTGATTGATACAGATTGAAAAAGAAGCAGTATGACCGAGACAGAGCTATTCCAAATGATTTTATTATAAAAAAAAAAAAATTATGAACCATCCATGTCGATAGTTTCTATATCACTTACATGTCTCCATTGTATAAATTTGTCATCAAACTTAGTCTCAGGACCCGTGACAGTCGGAGAAGTATTTATCTATAGAGGGTATTAATTTATTAATATCAATCGACCTAGCTTGATATAAGGGTGTGTTATTCCACATAGAACTGGCAAGCCTTGTTTGGATCAGAAGGATATTCCACTTGCAGCTGTTAAGCCTTGTTTGGATCAGACCGTTGATTCAATTGAAAACGATTTATATGCAGCTCGTGCAGTTAATAAGCTTTGACAACAAAAGCCCTTAAGAATGGTATTAATGAGGAAGTTATTCCTTTAACTGACACATTTATTGGCCAGGCTTTTCATGAAGGCCGGTTTGCTGCTGTTATTGATAAATCAAAACGTAGTTATAACAGTGATCCTCGTATTACTACTCATTCTCCCTATTCTATTGACAGACGACAATCATTCAATGTTGAACAGGAACAAGATCCTGAGATCTCCTTTTATTTCAAAGGGCTATTAGCGAATCGGAAGCCACACAAGTACATGTTTGCTTTTTTACTAAGAATAGGTTCCTTATGAGACCAGCCGAGGCACCCACTGTTGACGAACGGTCAGTGAGCTACCGAATTGTCGTTCCAAAGTCATATAGACAGGACATTATTAATTTATCCCATGAAACCCAGTTGGCTGCTCATTTAGGGGTCAATAAGACTTATCACAAGATCTTGACTCCTTGTTATTAGCCATACATTTTAAAGTGATGTTTGTAAATACCGTAGACCTTGTCACAATTGTAAAATGGTAGAAAAACGCAATTAGAAAGCACCTAAGGCTCATCAGTAATCTCTTCCTGCATTTGACGAACCATTTAGCAGAATAACGGTAGACTGTGACGATCGCTTACCAAAGACCAAGTCAGGCAACCAATACTTACTGACCATAATATGTAAGTCTGCAAGATTTCCAGAGGCAATTTCTTTATGAAATATTAAAACTAAAACCATAGTTAAAGGTTTCATAAAGTTTTATTTACACACTTTGATCTTCCCAATCTGCCCAATCTAATCAGGGGTCAAATTTTACAGGAGAGAAGACTGGTACTAAATATAACTAACTCTTTTGATAATACGAGCACAAAACTATTGTTAATCTGACACATAGGCGACATAAACAGTAATCTGAACAGTCTAGTAACTTTAAGAATATAAACTGCGCGTATATATCATAGCACATCGCAAACGAAAGACATATGC
Organism: Megalonaias nervosa; assembly: GCA_016617855.1. Taxonomy (NCBI): domain Eukaryota; kingdom Metazoa; phylum Mollusca; class Bivalvia; order Unionida; family Unionidae; genus Megalonaias; species Megalonaias nervosa. The sequence goes on from JAECUM010054278.1 coordinate 10,850, forward strand.
ACTTTAGGATCAACCATTCAATTTCAAATTTTCATTTTTGTTGGGGGGGGGAGGGCTGTGATTTTTCATTTTTTTTTTTAATTTTAGAACAATTTATGGATCTCAGACAGCTTAAAGAATGTTCTTGCTCTGATTTATAGAAAACGAAAAGAACCTAGTATGTCCATTATAGTTAACTAGAAACAAAAGTCCAATCTCCTACCATAAAATTAAATGGTAAGTCCCTTATATTGCAGTTCATAATCAAATTCCTACTCAACCTACTTATATCCGTATACTTACATGTAATACCCTTGGATCATATTATAGGCAGTGGAAGAGGAATAAAATGCGAACTAGAAAATACAGGACTGGCCAGAACAAATAACATGTTCTACATATGCGGCTGGAACAAAAAAGTAAGTGTCACGGAATAAATGCAATTCACTCCCTTATTGAACCAACGCGGGAAACTACATGGTGAAAATTGTACTTGAAGACTGTAAATACAGTTTTCAAGCAGATGAACAATTCTATATGTGAAAAATTGACCTTCATTTAACATCTTCCTGTAGATTTCTGGATTATCGCCCTCCCTCAAGCGAAAATCCTTCAATTCTTCTACTGTTGGCTGTGCCTTGCAAGATATTCTTTAAAAGAAATTCACTGCTGGTACTGATTCGTTATAACATTATCAAGTTTTGTAAGTACGATGAGCCGGAAAGATATAGGATACCATATATGTTTTTTGGGGGAAAAATGGATGATAACAGTGAACACTGAGCTATTGATTAAACAATGGATAAGGTAATCATACTCTTAAGCATATCATAAAGCCTGTCAATAAATAGAGTATCTCAGATGGGTAATGATTTAAAATTGAATTTATGAAACGAGCCAAGGCTCGCAAAAGTTAGACATTATGCAACGAGTTCCATAAATTACACAATAATTAATTACCAATTTGAGATTCTGTTTGAATAGAAATAGGAGTGAAAGAATAAAAATAATTTCATTCATTTTTACAAATGAATGGACAAAAGCTGGCCACAGTGACATCCTTCAAGTATCTAGGTGCTATAACCTCTAATCAATGTTAAAAACTTGAGGTTCTTTTCAGGATTGTGCAGACAACAACTGCACTAGCTAGGCTGAAGACTACTTGGAAGGACTTCAACATTACGTTTGGGTCCAAAATCAAGACTATGCGTTCCTTCATCATATTCCTGTGTACATGTGGGACATGGACCCTGGCAGCACATCCAGAGAGAACAATCCATACTACAGAAATGAGAAGTTTTTGAAGGATCTTGAACATATCATACTTAGACCACGTCTGTAATTAAGAGGTGCGCATTATAATCCAAGGTGCAATGGGACCATATGAAAATCTGCTCACCACCGTTAAGAAACGCAAACTAAGATCGTATGGTCAAAGACAGTCATAGTGGGCACAGTGGGAGGAAAGATAAAACAAGGCATATAGAAGAAGAAATGGGAAGATATGTTAAATAGTAGACAGCCTTGGACTTTGAAAACTCCCAAAGAGCAGTGAAGAACACATCAAATGGATAGATTGTAGCAAAGTCATCAGTGGTGCCAATACGATCAACCAGGCTACGGGTGAAATGAAAAACAAATGAAGTGAATTGTTGATCTAGTTTTTGGCATTTTTTCACATTTGCACACATGAGCAAGTAATCATGGGTATTAAACATAACTAATGTTATTTTCCTTCTGATTTATTCTTTTTAATAATTTTAATTTGTTACACTTATCTCTTCTTTTCTTGCTGCTCAAAAGCAATGAATCGTACGCCGATGATATAAGCTGACAAATAAAACATATTTCATCATATGTTTGCAAACTTGCTTCAGTTATTTATTTTGGAAATAACACTGAAACAATGGACGAGCAGTGATTAACACCCCTCAGACCCGGACGTGTTATACATCATCGGTTGTAAGTTGTAAACAAAACGTGAAAGACTTTCAAGTGTTTCAAGTGCAAATGGCACAATTTGCTTTGCAAACTATTATATTGAATGCACATTCGTGTCATTTAATCATTTAGAAACAAATGCGTCTGATACTTATGAGCCTGGAGTACAATCAAGATTATGTGCACGAGCTGCAATGTATCAGCAATGTTGTCTCAACGTTAGTTCCGCATCTGACAAAAAAACAATATACCTACACCAACATTGCAGACACGTTGTATGTTATCAAGGATATTCTATTCTTTCGTTCTCTCTTTCTACCCTTCTGACTTAACATGTGTCGATGCGATACATTAGTTAACAATATCTAATATAACCAAAGTAATTACTTCGCAAAGCGGTTTTCGTTAATGGGTTCATTATAGGATCAAAATGTCACTCTGAATTCATAAGAGAAAGTTTACCTTCCGGCCAACTCGGATTGAGTTATTCTGGGGGTCTAACAGGAATTGAATGATGATTACAGCACATTCATGCAACACTTACTATTTTGTTTATTTCGGCGACACCTTTAACAACTGATTGGCTATATCATGTGTAGGAAAAGTGGGCTTAATGTCATCAGTAGCATACTGCACGATAGGGGGCCAAATGGACCAGTATTGTACAATCGGCACCTAGCGTTTCGCCTTCATTTGTTCCCCATATGTTTATTCTTGGAGTGGGGAGGAAGGGTCAAAATGGGGATAAGGGTAAATACGTATTTCGCCTCAGCAAATCCATAGGAAAATAGGAAAGAAAGACCATAACGTAGAATGGATAGATAAAAACAAAATAATCCACTGGTCTATGGTTTTAATCTGCTATAATACAGTTGTTGTTATACACACTTGTACAAGTTTAATTATTGCGATCCTCTCCTACGCACAATAAATTTTATTTTCCCCTTAAAGAGACTAAGGTCCACGCAACAAAAGCAATTAAATGGATCATAAGTAAAACATGTTTCTGTCATCTTCAGCAATATTTGTCAGAACACATATTCCTGGACCCAATGCGAACAAGAATTTGCTAATAATAATTATGTGCACGGAAAGCACGCTCACAGCGAATCTTATTTCGGCTATATCAACAAGGAGACAGAAAGACAATAGACACCGCAAGCGCAGTTACGTTACTAATATAGAGTGTCTACTAAGTATGAGAGAAATATATATATATATATATATATATATATATATATATATATATATATATATGAGAGAGAGAGAGAGAGAGAGAGAGATCGCAGGCTCCAACCCGGCAGAGCAGTACCAAAGACTTATACAAATGATACTAGTAGTTGCCTCGCTTTGCGCTCAACATTAAGAAGTTAGTGTTAGCACATAATGCTACATGTCTGTAGCATGATGCCCAAGTGATATGCATTATATATATATATATATATATATATATATATACTGCTACATATATATATATATATATATATATATATATATAATTCAGCACTATTATTTCGTTCAGGTATGACAGTGGATTTGGTTCCTTAGTATGAGTCAAAGGAAAGATGACATCAAATCGGGGCCAATGGATTGAGTGGATATAAGATTATAGCACAAATGAACCGAGGTGCTTGCTAACATCTCAGGATAGGTTCCACTGCATACAGAACTTGAATTACTTACGGAGGTTCTTAATGTTTAATCTACTTGGTTGAACAAAATGTTAATTAAACGGTGTTATTGAAGTGATTCAGATATATTCCAACAGAATGATCGCAATAACCGCAAGTGTCATTCCCCTCACCATTAATTCACCCGAACGAGTACGATAACCGTGTCTCTTTAGCCTGTTAGGTGCATTTACATTCCAGAGATTGCTGACCTAATAACTGACACATCAAATAGTGCAGATAGCCTTTTGCAAAATTAACGAAGGACATTTATAAATGAATGTATTTGCTCATTTATAAAACATATTTTAAGTTAAATATCTTACAGAATATTACTATTGAAATAAAAAAAATGAAGAACACTATAATGCATCCAACGATTTCAAAACAAATATACAAACATGACAAGCCCATCGTGATTGTATTGTGTTATATATGTTGGAAGAAGTAACATAATACAAAAGGCTACTCAACACGTTTACTGGAGGGTTTGTTGTACAATTGTTGTTGTCAGTGACAACTCATAGAACCGTATGTTGTATATTGAATTACTGAAAATACCATCATACAGTAGACAACAGTGTAACAGAGTTATGAAGCAGTGAAATATATTTTGAACAATGCAGTCAACTAGATATATTACATCAGAGCTTTATCTATATCTAAAATCAATTCATGAATGTTAGACTAATTGTTATAGTCGAATGTAGAGTGTGCGTTCTCATAAAGAATTTGAATTTCAGATATCCAAAATACATTCCATCATTTTTTCACGACTTGTCCGTGTTTAACAGCAATCCATTCATCACAACGCTTGTGAAATCCAAGCGAATAGGTAAATATGGTGCCTAGTAACGAGGAGGCCTACATGCCATTTAGCAAGTAGATATGGGTCCATGAACGAAGAAAAACAAATAACAATCTAAAATACAATTAGGTTCGTAGATAGCAACAGACCTATATATTTCTGTAGAAAAGCCTGCGAATGATTTAAGTGGTGAAAAATATATAGAAACTCAATACAACTTTGGAGACATTAAATTCCAATATTTGAGAATTGACACTACTGCATACGAATACGAATCCGGCTTTTTTTCCTAAACTGTGCTAATAGATAATAGAATTTCAATCACGTATTGACAGAGACTCCATCTTGTATCACAGCAGCACAGTGATGTTAAACCCGATGTTTGGCTTATGGGTGGTTTGAATTTCGCTCAGATCAAAATGTCTCTTAAATTTTTTGTCCTGTTATGGCCCTGTCAAACGTGGACGGATCATAGTCATTTTAAGGATTTTAATCAATTCACACCCGCCAATAACGGTCTGGTGCTCTTGAACATTTAGCCAGTCTAGATCGAATGTAAAGATGAAGAACACCATCAACATAGTCTTTGTCATAGACTAGCTTTGTCAGGTGTCGAGACAATTTGTATGAACTTGATAGATAGATAGATACATAGAGAGACAGAAGACAAATTACGATTACAAGATGCAGGCTTATATCCTTAATCACCAGCCCTTGACAGTATGCGATCAAAGGACATAACCTTTCAAAATTTTTTTTTTTTATTTTGTAATGAAACCCTCTATTATTTATAAGATATGTCGCATATGCCTCACGGGACGCCTACTTTACAGGGATGCCACCAGAACAACAGATGCGCATGGAAAATTGGCATATAATAATTAACCATTTTGATGTCCGTATGACAAATAAGTCAGGGTTTTGTTTGAAGTTGTAGAAAAATAAACAGAAAACCAAGCTGATAAAGAAGGCAGAGAAATAATATAATCTGACAAAAATAATTCGAGGAAAACCAAGAGCTCGCCAGGAAATGCCTGACAGAATCATCGAGTGGTAAAGAGTGAAGAACTGTGCTGAAGATCTGATTTCACGTGCTTTTCATCGAGTGGTTACGATTGAAGAAGGGCATTGCTTAAAATCTGATTAAACTACGTCAGGATGCTTCAACAACTTCCTGAAACTTGCGTTTAGCATTCCTTCGCCTATTGACCTCAGCTCCGGGGGTGGGGGTGGGGGCCTGGACTTTATTTCTACGGTTTTATTTTGACATTCACGATCTACATCAATACGTTTGTTTCGTAGCACTGACAAAGATGTTTGACACGGAGAATGTTAGCGAATTTAATTCCGCTCCTCCGGTCATCAATGCCACATATTTCACTCTTGGAATGTCAGATAGCGGTCATTGCTTCAACAAGGCTGAAGGCATTAAACCACGTTTGATCAAGATGCTATTAGCAGCAGTGACCAGGCCTATGTCGGGAAAACACATGCCCACGTCGTATGGAGAAATGCCAAGCTTTGGAGTTCGTCCACTTTAGGAGTTTCTATGACAATTTGGCGTAGCCAAGAGTAAGACCCGTAAACAACGTACCGTGGTGAGCCATACTGACAACTTGTTTGCTGTTTACGGAGATTGTATTGTTAATTTAAAATTAGCGAAACTTAATAAAACTTGTTATTCTGTGACTGTACAATACTACTGCGCATAAAAGGCTTGGGCCACTGTTCAAATTATTTTCCCGACCGGCATGTATTTGTTCTGTCCCTTTTATTATATGTGGTTTTTGTTCAAGTCTTTGTTAGCACGTTAACTGCTGCGACGAATATATCCAAATAACAGTCTTGTTTCCTTCATGCCAATCATTGCAGCATGGAGCTTTGTCTGTTTTTCCTACTGTTGTATTTTGCGCTTTCAGTCGATGTGAGATCTATTCCGTAGCCTTGTTTAGCTGGGAAAGAAACCGCCTCTCCTTTCCTTTCCCTTCATCAGCTCTCTTTGCCCTGCCTCCACCTGTTTAGGGTCTTCAGTGTGAGTGTCCATCTAGCCCATCGAGACAAGGTTCGTGGCGTCAAGTGTGGTTACCCTTTCAATAGCAGCCTCATCCACCGTAAGGATATATGTCTGGTTTGCTGTATCTTTTCCATGGATATTCTTGTTCCTCGGGTGTGTTACTGTTTGGATATCCAAAGTAGCAGTATTAAATGTGGTTACGGCGGCAGTAGGTCGTGCTAACAACATACCGCACAAAGTATTACTTATGACTACCCCCAGAGACTAATGAAGTTAGGTGTTCTCCCTTTAGCTGAATCTTTTCAATCCTTCGTTAGTCTCTTCACTCGCAGTGATATAGCATACTTTCCTGGCCGACACAATTAGTTGATCGAGTATATTGTAGCATTCCATTTCTCTTTTATACAGTGCATTGGTGCGGTGATACACTTAAGTATAAAAAACTAGCCGGAGCAGCCATGAACTAAATACTAGTTTGTACAACACTTATATCATGTATCTACTGACCTTATCATCTGCAGCAACTGTTGTGATGCAGTGGGGCTCCACAACGAAGCATGTTATGATGCAGTGGGGCTCCACAACGAAGATGAAGACGTACTCTTCCGCAAGCCAGCATTTTCTAGTGGCGATTTATTTAATACTCTTCCCCAACACCACAAGCAAGAAAATCACTTACATTTTAGAGATTTAATAAATTATCAAAAACAAACACATGCTTGAATATTTTAAATATTTTGGATTTCATTGAAAGTTTGAAACGTATAAAGCATGAGTTTGTTTTTCAAGTGCTAGTTGTTTAGATATGTGCACCTATTATAAATTGCCTTATGATAATATGTTAGAACTGAATATTATACTGTGCCCATTTAAAGGCATTTGACCTAAATTTCCTAATTAGTTTCCTGCTAAAATTCGACAACGCAGAAATGCCCTTGTTGATGGCATGTTCAAGCTCAGATTCCTATAAATTGCAACATATTCCATCCAACAGGTAGTTCTAGTACTGGCCATGATGCAATTGATTCTTGTATTTATTTTCTATTCTTTCTTTACAGCATAGCATAATCTGTTACATCGCATGCCCATTGACAATACATGTGTTGATAGTATGTGTCCAAATATACTTACTTTTTGTTGGGGTTGCTTCTGTTAATGCTAGCTGACAGTTGTAAATAGTTTGAATTCTACTAATGCTAAGAAGTAAAACATGTAATAGGATGTCACTACAATAAACGATCTATTTTTGAGCTGCTTTATAAACATCACTTCATTGAACCCATGCTAATATTTAGGAGTCGAAAGGATATATACACTTCTGAAACTGACATCCGTTAAGAACCAAAGTAAACAGTTTCGTAATATTTTTTTTCTTGTTAAATATGTTAAATTTCTAACACAACCACTCGATTATAAGTGGATTAAAACATCATCGTCTCACTACATGAAAACACAAGTGAAACACATCTGAATTTCTAAAACGCAACCAACACGCTCCAGTTTCATCACCGTATTTTAATACGTAGATTGTGCCCTGAGCAGAGCAGAAATAAAGTGTAATAATGAAGGGAAATAAATATACATCTGTTAGGTATACTCTTACGAGTTCCTTCCCTTGCTCGTGCTAGTAAGGAAATGACGAGTTTTGATGGATCTTACTCTAATTTAATTTCTAGAGTAGTTTGAATTTAAAAATGAATATGAACATTAAGAAAATAATATCTAAAACATGTAATTGCCTGTCATTTTTTTTTCATTAATGATGAGTCTCAAGATGAATGTATGCTTACAATACATTTGTCGAAACGAATGCATTGAAATATGGTAATACAACTTAAAATGTATAATTAAAATAGCATCCGTATTATCTCAGATCAACCTCAATGTTTATTGAAGGTCATATACGACAAAGGAGATCTACACGTTGCCAAATTAATAAATAAGACGAATTAAAGTGCAACATCGAAAGTGCCCATACGACCACATGATGCAAATTATCAGTCAGAAAAATTTGAGGGAGGTGTTGTTTTGTGAGATGTGACTCAAAATTGATAAATGACAATACGAATAAATAAATGAAAACGTATATCAATATATATATATATATATATATATGTGTGTGTGTGTGTGTGTGTGTGTGTGTAATTATATTCAATTCAACGGTTTGTCCTTTGTTAGTAACAATCACCTATCTCTCACAAGCAATTTCTTTTCTATGCAACAAACCATCAATAGCAATAGTACATTTCTCTATGATTTATATTCACCTCAATTACCCACAAATACATAATGTAATCTAATAATTTTTATTCCATTGGAGGTCTTGAACTGAGTACCTGTTTTTGTCCATTTTGAAATTTACCCATTGTACATATACCACACCCTCACTGTGCTGTTGTAAAGTTTGTTGTTAGGACTCTGGGTCTTACAATATGCAAAGGAACAGGCGAATCCAACAATTTAATTTATTTATTTCCTTACAATAGAAATTGCAAACTGAAAAGACAGGTACAGTATTGTAGACTGAGTCTAATGTAATCCTAAATGTCCTATCATTGGTGCAAGAAATATAAAATGTTATGAAACTACAGAATGTTCCGAATAAATTTCAATTGTCGTCAATGTCCTGAGGCAGAACAAGGATGCAGACCACGTTATCTCTGAATGAGCTCACAATAATCCATAGTAGTGGCTATGCCTAAAAATAGAACTGATGACTTTAATAATTCTAATTAGTATATTTTAAACAAATAACTGCATCCGAATCACAACATAGCTGTAATGGATTCCCACAGAAAGATCGTTAAACTATGAACGAATAATTTGTTTTCAAACACCTATTCAAAGACATTATAACTTGACCTATATCGTAAAAAAGTAAACACTTCCAAATGAAAAACATAGTCTAACAATAAACACGATTAACATTGAAGGCCTGCTGCATACACATGTTGTTTACGACTTACAGTCATGGACACAAGGTAGCTATATAAACATGTTTTTAATAACTTACAACCATGAGCTAACGTTATTCAGCGAATATAAATTAACTAAATATAACAACATGCATAGAATATTATAATTATTCCATATTCCTATTTTTTCTTGGAAGAGAATTTGTTGAAATAGTGAGAGAAAAACTATTGAATATGTTTCGTGTTGCTACTGAAATTTGTTTTGTTTTGTTCTTTTCCTCCCTTCTCAGACTAATGTCGTAAAAGGCACAATGTACTATTCACATTGTCCATTTATGTGTTATTCCGGCCAGCGTCGTCTAAAGGGCAAAGCCTTCAAAATGCAATAATTCTTGCTTAATTTTGGACGATTTGAGGTCGCCATAGGAAAGCTGCTCCAATCACTTCAGTCAGTGCGTGTCAGCAGTACGTATAAATATACTGCTCAAGAATGACCTCTCAATCTCTCATTATAGTAAAATATCCACGAGGGCAAACGCCACAGAAAAATTGGGTCATAGACTGCATTTATCAGTTTTGCTCCCTTGCTATTGATGATTCATCTCATGCGTGCTCAGAATATACATTGTTTGCATAATGTTATACCTTTTACAGGAGCTGACAAAATCCCAATATCTGTACTAAAGAAATGCAAAAATGTCATTCAGTTCACGTTGTGCTACCGATTTTCAAATTAACTAATGACTTTCCATCAATTCAAAGAAAATATTGCATTTTTAATATTCATTGCAGCTGCTTAAAAATCATGTTCATTTCGCTCAAGGTATTATATATATATATATATATATATATATATATATATATATATATATATATATATAAACACCTGTTTTCCTTTTAAAGACATTTATATATTGCAATGAACAATCTCATATGTTTGTGCCTTGCTTAATGTACAAAATAACCCAATAATTCTTTGTATTAAGCGTTGGCTATAATAATCCTCTTCTATGTACGCCTGTATGCAAATGCGTTATTTTATGCCGGTATAAATTGCACTGAACTAATTTCGAAACACTCTTACTCTCTTTCTTTCTCTATCTCTCTTTCTCTATCTCTCGCTCATATGACGAGGATGCCTTTATTACCCTGGTCATGTATATATTGTAATTCCTGGAGCCTGCCTGCTCAATAGTTATGGTGTTCACCACGTCCGGACCACTTCTTTGGAGCATCAGGCGCTCTAGTAGACTGAAAGCAAGGAGATTGGCCGATAGCTTGCCGCATTATGGGGATCGTTGCCAGGCTTTGAGATCGCAATAATCTTTGCCTGGCGCCACAAAGCCGGCATGCACTTTTCCCTAACAACCCAGGTGTATAAACCGACGAGCCATACCTTTGCGTTCGGGCCAAAATGCTTCAGGAACTAACTGAGGATATTGTCGTGTCCTGCTGCTTTGCCTGATTTGATGATGCATATCACCTTTTCAAACTCTGTTATTGTAAATGCCTCTGGATTATTTTGATCTATTTCGTCTGACTTCCAACAGCAGTATTGTCGTCACTCATCTCGTACTTGATGTCGGTGCTGTTTCTCCAGGGGTGCATTTGCCACTTGTAGTAAGTGGTTAGCAACGGTATTTGATTCGACAATAGGGTGGACTTGAACTGGTGGCTGCTGAGCGGTGCCATGTCGGCGGATCAAGCGTGTGAACTTGAGTGAAACTGTAGTTTCCTTCCAGCGAGGGCGCCTGGCAGTGTCCAGTGATTCATTCAAGTGATCTGCAATGTCCTGGACTAGGTATATTCGGCAGTTGAATATGGATAAGTATTGGCCTGTGCGGACTGTGTGGGAAGTCGTCTAGAACTGTTTGACTTACAAGCTGAGGATGGTCACCAATGGAGCTGACCGAACAGAAGTCCGGTAAGTAGTCATTTTGCCATCTTACAGAATGCAAGGTCCCACGTTGCTTGGAGTCATGGGTCAGTAGATCACTGTTCATTTCCCACTCTACCAAGTGTTCCCCGTCTTCATGGGGTGCTAGTTGCCCCAGTCAAGGTGATGACTGTCAAATTCGCCAATATATACAGCTCGGTGTTCGAGAGTTGGAAGCATATCGTTGTCCCAATGGCCACTAAACGGTTTGTAGACATAAGCAATCTCGTACCCGCCTACCTGAACCACATCGCAGAATCTGGTGGAGTGAACTGTTGAATCATTAGTAATGTCACATCGTGCGAATGTTGCACGGCCGAATTTGGAGTCTGTGGTATTAATGAGATGAAGTCAAGACCTCCAATGGTGTATCGTCCTGCTATCTGATCTGCTACGTGAGTCTCCTGCAGACAGATTATGGTAACATTGTGAAGGTAGACTCTAGTGCAAAAACCCAATACTATCTCGTAATAACGCAATATTTTCTCGGTCTATCGCAATTCAATGTCATAATAGCGCGATGTTATCTCGTAATAAGGAAATACTATTTCGTAATAACGTAATGTGAACTTGCAGTAACTCAATACTCACTCGTTATAACCCAATGTTATCTTGTTATCTCGTAAAACGCAAATGTTATTTTTTCTCACTTGGCGCAAACGGGATTAAGTAATTTTGTTGGAGTAGAAGGAACTTTATAATTATTTATGCACAATATCTGAGCTTTCCCAGTATGTCTTCTCGTTTGGGTAAAGGATCATTAGGCGCCAATGACTTCGTGTCATCTTCGTGTATTTAGTATAAAATTGCAGGTGTTGTAGTCAGCATTCATTTACAGGAATAATACAATTGGGCCGCCTCTTTCTACACGAGATTCTGTGAAAAGTTCACAAAACTTCTTATTCTTGCTTTTATAGCCAAGCACAAGGCAACAAACTGGTTCAATGCCTCGCACTATATGGCGACTTTAAACACCTTCCTCAATGATCATACAATGATTCCATAAGAAATAAATAGTCGTAGTTTCGATGCTGTTCATAAACTTATCGTAACGTACAAAATATGTTCATATGAGCACATAGTATTACGAACACGCATGTATTTCCACGGGCTATGAACAGCTGTTAAAAGCAATTTCACTTTTTGTCCAAAGGGTTTCCCATCGCTTCTGCAAATTCTCTCTCTATAAGAAACATTGCTCACTTTTATCTCGATTTTCTCTTCCATTTTTTCCTCCCCTTTCTTCGGTTCTACTTTTTCAAGTTTCTATTAATGAACAATCCATTTATTTGACAGTTTCTTCTTTTATCTTCTCTATTCCCTGTATGCTCGCCTTCAAGAACTCCCTCGTTGGTCATCTGCATGCTTAATATACCTTGGCTAAATTGTGTTGTTTAATATATTCTTTACTATTGCCTATTAATTAAATGTTTCTCCATTAAACTCAATTTCGTCCCACACATATTGATGCATTCAAATATAACAAAGTTTTATATAATTAGTAGAAAAGCATTATTGCCATTGGCTTTCGTTATTATCCTTTACCTTCTACATTGCACATCTTGTAATAACCAACAAAAATTTAAAAATATAGAATATGCTAAAACTATACTCTTAAAACCGCGACAAAGTCATCATAAAATAAATGGCCCTATTTGGGAAATAATTAGATATTTAAGGACTGCACCATATCGGCTTTTCAGACCCATTTAAGACTTTTCATGTGACCTCGATAAAAGTTTAATAGAGAAAATATCATCCAATAATTTGATTTTTTTCTTCAAAGTATTTGATAAAAGGAACTGTAGATCTTCAACCAGTGCAAACTTTAAGATCTCTGAAATAAGACATACGCATTTTTCTTTAATTTGTAATGATAATATATGACAAAGCAGAGTTCTTGCGCTTGTAGCAACGTCATTATTCTTTAATAAATATCAAAAGCACTCAATCGAAACAAGATACTGATTGCTGGTACCCTATGTTGAGTAAAAAATTAAATCTGTTAAGAGAACAAAATACTCAGACATTTCCATCAATTTTAGAATGTTACAACTTTAAATGGTAAATAAATTAAATCACGTGAAAATCGGGGTGCTTTCTTTAAGACATCAAAATTTTAACCATACACTCCAACTAAACGAAATACTGATACAAATCTACTTTGACCGGTAAGTGTGGACAATTTTAAATCTTTAGGAAGGTTGCATGAGATTAAACTATATAAAATGGTCTACAAATTCTTTCTTATAATAAACATTTATGATAGGTGATGGACTAAACTTCCATCTTCAAAATACGTTTTCATACATTAGTGGGAAGCCAGTTGCATCAATTATGTTAACATTTTGGTTTTAATTACAATATTAGAAAAACCAAAAGTAACAAACGTGTCTATACTTGTCCATACAAACGTATGGAATCAGTTGTAAGAGCCCCAAATACTTATTGAAAATCTATACCTGCTCATGTCTTTTTCTTATTTTTCCCTTGTTTATTTTAGCCATTTCGTTGAAACTGGTTCTTTCGTTTATGTTCCCAGTTAAGTTGTCTCTTGCTTTACCGCAATATAAGATAACTACTTCTGCATTATCTCCAATTAACATTAATATTGCCAATAAATGCTGCATGCATATTCTCCTTGTTTGTCCCCATATCTGTGTATGCTTTTTTGCCCTGTTATGGCTCTGTTGACTGGTAAAGCTGGCAGCAGTATTATCCGTATGTCATGGATTTTTATACTTGACAAAGACTTTAATTTTATTGCATCAGTCTCATGTTTTCAAGACCTTTTATCTGTTAGTGAAATAAAGTCATGGAAATTGATACTGTATTACAAGGTGCTTTCCGGTTTGCATACCATGGTGAGTTGCGTCTCTTTGGCGTTTTAACTTGTGAACATAAATATCGAAGATATGCTCAATTACATTTTCGTTTCCCACAATGCATGGTTTGTCCCTCAATGCCTGCCGTTGCCAGCAGATAAAGATATCTTAATGCCATATTTGTTCACTTGGTGCTGGATGATATCCAAACCAATCCCATTTTTAAAACAACCAGGCCGGCCGGTGGTGGTAAGATTATCTCTTCCTTTGAAAGAAAGTTCTCATTTTCCTCCAGCTTTTCTTACTCTGAGAATCCCCAAGCAATCATACTTTTATTAGAAGCTTTTCGGACACTCGATGCGGAATAAAAATTGATGTTAATTTATATTTATTGCAGTGCGTCTGCACAACATCCTTCATAACCATGGTTGCTACTCTTAAATGGACGCCTGTTGTATCTTTCTACAAATCGTGTCCTTTTCATGATTTAAGTTTCTTAAATTTTTGCGTCATGCATCCTCAAAAAGGAAGTAAAGCCATATTTGCATATGTGTCCTCAGTGAATATGCTACATTAATAGAAGTGCACATCAACATTATATCATATCTACTGAGCAGTTTTAAAAATGAAACTGATCATTTTCAAGCATTAACTTCGATTTTCGGGGCAATGGTTAGATCAATGTACGCGTGATAACACTAATTCGCATCCGGTTTGTATTCCAGACACCAGTCCACCAGTTTGCTGTTTTCATAACATTCATTCTGAACTGATACAAACAATCACGTAGAACAACCATGTTAGACAATATAGCATTACCAACAATGATTCAGATTGTGGAGTTACACCAGGAAACAAAATGAGAAATTATTTTTCACAAAAGTGCTAACATGAAAACCTTCAATACACAGAATTAGATTGTTACGAATATGCAATTTAATTGCTTGTGTGTTAGTTTTAAATTCTTTTTTTATTTTATTGTTGTTTCATTGCATTTCATTGCAATGATTATTTTCACGGGATTTGATACTTTTGAAAAAATATTAAGTCTAATTTGAACGTGAAAGATATTAAAGTATCATTATTTTAGCTCACTTTCGTTCAGAGATTTTGTAAATACTACGCAAAAACGATTGGCTATTGCCAAGGTTATTTCGGTCTTCGTGTTAGTCTGAATAAGCAATGTTTTATTTTTAAATTTATTTCAGTGTGAGAATTTGATTCTTAGATAGGGATATTCTTGCATACATGATAAATGACATTTTTTTTTATTGCGCTGTTCAAATTAGTAATCACGTAGTCTATCACGTGAATTGCCATGTGATCTAAACTCGAGGCTTAAAACAGCCATTTTCTACTAGATCTATTGAGTTGTATGAATACAGGTCATTTTTGTTTACCTGTATTCATTCTTAGTTTGGGTTTATTGTGAGCAAGAACACACTATATACAATTTCCTTTGGGTTTTAGCCTCCACTTCAGTACGTGACACTTCGTCATTGTTGACAATGAGTACGCTATGTTTAGTTAGGTTGTGGCTGTAGGCAGAGCTTGAATCACATTTTGAAAATTTTTGTAATGCATATGTATGCACAAGCATGTATATATTTTCCGTGTAGGACTTCAGACTGAGATAGAATACTTTCATAACCACAAGTAACGTAATTGCCTAACGCATGGGAAATGATTTTTATTTAAATACGTCAGCATATATTGTGATACTTCTTTTCTCAACTGTTGTAACAGATGAAGATAAGTGATGCATAATATATATTTCATAGTTAGTGGGGTTTTTTTGTGTTGTTTGAATATGTGTTTACCGCAAATTGACTTTCGGACATGTTTGCTAGCTCCATATGGCTGTTTGGGCAGTTTGTTTTTCCCATAGACAGAACAAACATTGCTTTTGATTACTAAGAGGAAGGCGCACCATCTGCTAGGTATATTAATTTGCATTGTTTGATATATTTTTATTTTTTTTCCTATTTCGTTGTATGCTATTGTTATTTATCATTGGACTTAACCTTGTCCAAAATCAAGTTCATTTTCTACTTGACTTGAATTAGTGATTCTTTTCGCCTCTAAGCAGTTAAGTTATATATAGTTAAACTATTCTCTATGTGTGGTTTTAATATTATGATCATTATTAATAGAAGTAAACATAATAATTTTTGGTCAGGTACTAGGTTATTGGAATTCCTCTATAAATGTACCTGCCATATTTGACTTGTTCCATAATATTATTATAATTTTAGTAACAGACCTTCTAATTATAACTAAGATTTTATATTGTAAACATTTGGAACATTAAGGATTGAAATTTTCCTCAGGTAATGTTTTTATTTGAAAATGCTTATTGTGACCCGAGGTCAAGTAGAGGACTATATAATTTTATAGCTGGATATTTTATTTATTTCTGCTTGAAGGTCTTAGCAGATTCATTTGAATTATTGTTGTGTCCAGAAATTCATTTGGGCTGAATTTATTTATTCAAATTATTTATTCATCGGATATACAGAACACTCATCAAAAATAACATTTCTTGGAAATAGAAACTTGGATTTAAAGTGCAATTTCAAATAAGGATTTAGTTCTTGAATTGTATTATTGTGATCCAATAAAACATCACCATTATACGTGCCACTGCGTTCACATAAACCCTTTTTTTACATAATTTGGATTTCACTAACGTTATTCGGAGCTTTAATAATTATGAATTGTGTCTGTAATTCTAGGATTATTTGTAATTTAATTCCTAATACTTATGTTCCTTTTTTTACAATTTTTATTTTATATTTTATGGAAATAAATTATTTGTTGAATTTTATAAAGTTTTATTCTACACACTTTTATTATTACTTATTGTAAGATCAGAGAGTTGTAACAGGAAATTGTTTGTTCGTCGTTGGGATCCGAATTTCTCTAAAATATTTTGAAAATTAGTTTTGAAATTTTAGATTCATATTGCTTTAAAATTTACCTTGAAGAGCGCTAGGTCGAAACATTAGAAAATACTGATCGTATAGCTGACGACTAATCCTTAGCTCATACAGTCTTTTTCGTCAGCAAAGTCTTACACTCGGCAGTCTGTTGTTAAAAAACTATTTCAGTCTCTTACGTGCATTTCCAAACCTCAAACCCGCATAACTTGTAGAAATGATCTTCCTGATATTGATCAGAAATCCTTATTTCGCCCTATGTACACCTATTGCAAGAAGAGAGGGCATCATTTTGTGAAAAAAATAAGCAACAGAATCAGGACAGATCTATTCCAAATACTCTTATTTCAGGGAGGTGAAGACCACGGTCATGTATTTTTTGGGGGGGAAAGCAATACAATTGTTGGGTCAAGCAAACCCCAGTCTGATTTCATTATGGAGAATTATGAATCATTCATGTCAAACGGTTTTATATCACTCAGATGATTTAGCCAATACTATCCCTATTAAAATTTTAAGGGACATTTTTAAATTACAGATACAACCGAATGCAACACAGACGGAAGACCAGAGAAGAACATGACATAGGGAAAGTGTAGCTAGATTTGCAGGATTTTCATGAAACATCTTTTGCCCAGGAAGGGGATAAATCTGCTGATCACAGGGGCAGCTCGGTTTGTTCTTTTACAGTCATGGGAAAGATGGAACCAGATCAAGAACTAACACCAAAAACTAACTTCATTAGCCAAAGAGTCGTTGACAGTGAAATTCAACATCTTATTACTGAAAATACACTGCTGAAAATAAATTAAGCGGCTACAAAATGAATCAGGAATCATTTTGTGATAATGAAGATAAAGTTAAATATTACACTGGAATGCCAAGCTACATGACCCTGGTGACCCTGCTTGAATTTGTTGCTCCATACATTCAAACCAGTAGAGGACTAGAAGTTGGGAACTTTGGAAAAATGATAATGACACTAATGAGACTTAAGCTCAACCTCCCCTTGCAAGATATTGCATATAGATTTCAGGTATCAGCATCAACCGTGTCAAGGATATTTTTAAATGTTATTCATGTTTTATATATTAGATTAAAGCCTCTTTTGTTTTGGCCCGAGAGGGAGGAGCTTCAGTTTACCATGCCCATGGAATTTAGAAAAGACTTTGGTGGAAAAGTGGCAGTCATTATTGACTGTTTTGAAATATTTATACAGAGACCTAAAAGCCTAATGGCACGAGTTCAGACTTGGTCATCATACAAACACAATAACACCATAAATGTTTTTATTGGCATTGCACATCAGTGATCTATTTATTTTCTTTCAAAAGCATGGGGAGGTAGGGCAAGTGACAAATACATAACTGAAAACTGTGGATTTTTATCAAAGTTAATGCCTGGAAATATTGTGTTAGCAGACAGGGGATTTAATATTTCAGACAGTATTGGAATGTATTGTGCTAAAGTTATTACCCCTAGTTTTACAAAGGGGAAATCACAATTGTCTCCTATTGATGTAGAAAATAGTGGAAAAATCTCACATTTGAGAATTCATGTAGAACGTGTAATTGGTCTGGTGCGAAATAAGTATACCATGCTTCAAGGAAAGCTCCCAGTTGATTTCCTCATGAATGACAAAGGAGAAATTCCAGTTGCCGACAAATTTGACAGTGTTGCATGTTGCCTTACAAATATGTGCGAGTCTGTTGTTCCATTTAACTAGTAAGGATTTGTGTAATAATCATAGATTTATTACATATATATGACGTTTAGTCTTTATTGTTGCACATCTCATAACATTGTATGTGAAATACTCTTACAGAATTATGCCACCATTAAATATTTGTCAATAACGAATCATTATCTTGTGTTCTTAATTCTAAACTTTCTGACTTATAGTGTTTTTTAGTTTAGTTCTACTGGTTATAGGCAAGAATATCTTATGGATAGTCTGTCTGTCTGTCCATCTGTTACCACTGGTCAGTTTACGCCACTCCTTCTAAACAAGCTGGGGTATTGTCATTGAATGTTAAGCACACATTCATCCAGTGGACTGATTGGTCCTAATGACATTGTGCTTCTCAGTCAGACAATATGGTTGCCACAGTGGCCATCATTAAAATCTTGTTATCAATACTCCTGCATAGATGGTCATAATAATGTGTGCTATAGAATAAGCAAGGTATATATAATACAAATAGAATAGAAAACATATTTCTACAAGGGAATGAGATATTTATTTTTAATTAATATATAAGCATGCATGAAAATAATAGAAAGCATTAGACAACACTGTACACTCACCACAATACCTAGCCCCCCCCCTCCCCATGACACTATCATACTATACAAGCACCACAATGTGCTTGTATATTCAATCATGTCTTTTTACATGCAAATG
>JAECUM010054280.1:0-10215 GCA_016617855.1 Megalonaias nervosa
TAGTATGTACGCTGTATCAATGATATACCACGAGATGTATAAATTTTTCATTTAAACGAAACGAAGCTTGCTTGGTTTCCTTTTGATGAAAAATTTATACAACGAGTGGTATATCATTGATACAGCGTACATACTGTACATATATTTTATTTATATCAAATACAAATACATATATTTGCCCTTTGAACGGAGTTCAGATTTACTACAGGCAGCCGTGTATTGACCTAGTGAACGAACTCCTCACATCCCCGAGTCTGTCAGCTACAAAATGTAGTTCTCCGCCGTAGTGGCTATTTACAATCACGTCTGCATATTGATAAGTTGATTGTTTTCTTTTGTTGGTTTCTATTTTGCTCCACATTGATTGAATCAATATAACACACACTTATGATTTAAACATGACAGATGGTTTTAATAATAAAAGTAGAGCAGTAGCAACACTTGGATAGCTACACCATTCAAATGAACGCAATGCCATTCACCTTCAGGCGCATGGAAATTAATGTGGAATAGAAACTAATATATTTACAGTTGATCTAAGTCACTATTCTGCTTTAGCAACAGTACAACCGACCCACAATCTCTCCCTCTCTCTCTCTCTCTCTCTCTCTCTCTCTCTCTCTCTCTCTCTCTCTCTCTCTCTCTCTCTCTCTCTCTCTCTCTCTCTCTCTCGTCGGTTTGACTTTAAAACTCTGTCTCTGTCTGTCTGTCTGTCTCTCATCCTTTGGTCGGTTTGACTTAACTTTTACCATCATTCATAAGTCCAGAGATATTGTCGAAAAATCCTCTACGTTCGCCATTTCATAGATTTTAGCCTGTATCCTGCTACGATGGTCAAGAGAGAGAGAGAGAGAGAGAGAGAGGGGGGGGGGACCTTTGGACATTTTCATATTTAAATAATAACAATATATTTTTTAGAACATCATGGTATGTTTAAGAAAAAAACACAACAAAAAAACCCCATAACATTAAATATATCACAGTATGTGTACCACGTAACCGAGGAATTTACTGGTTTGCAACATTGTATCATTGATAAACACTGTAGATAAATCCCAAGGAAAGTGCACACGTATCGTTACGACTAACCATATTCTTGTAGGGTACTTGGTGTAATTTCTATTTCAAGGTTTTAATCCAGCCCAAATTCCTATTCTCTCTCATTCCACATTTCTGCGCAGTTTGTCCGTTATGCATGAGAGGGGAGGGGAGAACAGAAAGCAGAAAGGATTGTGATGAAAATGTGTACCATATTAAATTCATTTAGAAAACGAGGATTATGAATACTTTTCATCGTTATTTTTCATACGTCACTAGTGACTAATTTGTGGAAATTGATCATTGATCTAGAATCGATTGCAGACGCTCGCGAGAATGTTTGTATATGCGTATTATTGCGCCATGGGCGGATCACAATTTGATATACCAATAGTATTAGTATATCAAATTGCTTTATACCAACACTTTAAATGCATGTTATTTTTTAATGTATGTGGTATATATATATATATATATATATATATATATATATATATATATATATATATATATATATACATACATATACATGAAAAGCGAGTCAATACAAATAATATAAATGAGATAAATGCCTTGAATAATAACATGAAATTAAATTGTGAGGAATGGTAAAACGGTGTCAGTATTATTATTAATGTGTCTTCATATATAATAAAACAACAAGAAAAGAAACAAACTTTCAAAACCAGTTAATTTCTTCCTGCTTTCTTATGTTTGCATACAGACGGCATTACATACAAATATATTTAAAACGGCGTTCGTAGACAAATTATATATTTTGCCTGCAAAAACACACAGCAATGAAAACATCTATATTAACCTAACATTGTTATAAATACTGCGAATAATCGAATGTGAGAATGTCACACATATTGTTGCATATGTTCGTCACAGGACTGAGATGGACTTGAGCAAAATGAGTATACAGGAGACTAATATTATAACCCTTTTATTGCAAGTTTTCCAGCAGAATGATATATCTTTTTTTTTCGCAAGCAAATGTTATTTCGAATGCGCAGTGTGACTATTCGAAGGAATGTACTCACTGTTTGTGACATGGCACGCAAACAGTACAAGAAACAAATTATTAACCTTGATAAAATATTCGACTTGGGGCTACCAAATATTGAAACAATGTGTAAAATACCTTTAAGATATATCGTCCACATTTAAAGTTGATGTGTCAAGTTCCTGGGCAAATAATACATGTGAACGCGGGTCCATGTTTTCACACGTTGCGTCAGAAGAACAGTTCCAAACGACGTGCGCTGAACTGGCAGAGTTAGTCTTCCTCATGTCCAGTCAATGTACATGATATAAGAAAGATAAATACCTTGAACCAAAAAGGAATACAATTGTGAAGAATAAAAAAGAGGTTTCATAGATAATTCCAGCATTATGACTTCATATATAATAAAACAGAAAAAAATAATTTCTTCCGGTCTTTCACGTATGCATACAGAGGATGTTAAATACAAATCTACTGAAACCGGCGTTCATAGGAGATTTTAAACAGTCAGTCCCTGTAATTTCGTCTTTGCCTGTAGTCTTCTCAGACTGAAAAGCTTGTCGTTAGTATGGTATCTGATTTCGATCCAAGTGCCATAATCACGGAAGGCACCAGTAAGCGTGACGGAGAACATCATATACAAGAGAATTGTCGCCAACACAAAGATTTGCCTGACTCCACTTGTGACTTGGAATGGTTGAGCTGACTCACCGTTATCCACAACAGGAGAGGGCATACCATAATCCAATTACTAGCCATCGCAATGCATTTCTCTGTGAATCCAAACGTAGCTATGATCTTCTTAAGATCTCCACGGGTGACTGCATCAAAGGCTTATGTAATGTCGATGAATGTTGTGAACCAGTTTGAGTTTTATTCCTGGCATTTGTACTGGAGTTATCGACCTGTAAACATGATGTCCCTCGTCCTTTCCAGATGCCACAACGAGTGTCTGGGAGGAGCCCTTGATCGATGTGATGCACAAGACAATTCAGCATAATTCTGGAAACTGAGTGCAAGGAGAGGCCCTTTGGATGTCACAGGAATATATGTTGTCTTTCCGCTTGAACAAGTGGATGATGGGTGCATCCTTGTACTCCTGGGATATATTTCCCTGAGCTCACATTGATTTGATCAGTTCAGCCATATTAAGTGCCATACGTGACTCCGGCTTTGTAGAAATCTGCTGGTATAACATTTGCTCAAGGTGTTTTGTCATTTGACATTAGATGGAATTCTTTCACAGTTGCAGTCAGCTCTGGAGAATCTGCCAGTGATATGTTGATTTCCACTTGGGGCAGTCGATCAATTGCCTCTTCGCTGATAGATGAACGCTGATTGAAAATGTTGTTGAAGTGTTCTGTCCTTCTTTGAGTAGTCTTTCTTTTGCTACTGTCAGCACTCAATATGGGAGATATTCTTGATGATTGTGGCCTTAGAATGTCATCAAAGCATCATAGAAGCTCTCCATATCATAGGACTGAATCTCGTTTGCATTATTGGAGAGTTTGGAGTCTTCAGCCCACTGAGTTTGCATCGAACAGTCATCTTGATATTCTTAGAGGATGAAGATACGCCTTCTGTAGCGAATGTTTCTCATTCAGAAGTCTCTGAATGGCAACATCTTTCTCATCAACCAATATTGATATTTACATGTGATGCGACCGAGGGTTTGGATGCCGTTGAGTACACAAGTTTGTGAAGGATGTTCAGTTTTCCTCGATATTTTACGTTTATATCAAATTGTGCCGCCAACTGGACACAATCAATATAAGACAACGAGGAACCAACAGATTGGACATATTGTTACAAGTAAACAATGGAGTTACAGATGAAGTTATATACATGATGAATCAAATGATAATATATCATGTAGTTTGTATTTTAGATGATAATATTCAAAGCAAAGACATCTATTACACATTACTTTCAATGTATGATCGCTAAAGGTATAGAATATGTGTATGTCTATGACATGATTACATTGGATTACATATTATTCCAGCTGAAATGGAAAGCAGAACACTACCAATCTTGTTTCAGACTTATTGTCTCCTATATAAGAGAATATCTGAAATTATCCAAAGAAACTACTTTTGTCATAGAAAAGACACCAAATAGAAATGAACAGTTTTTTCAATATATTAATTTCATTAGTTATTTAAATAGCAGTAAATGAATAAGTCACCGTCAGAAGAAATAAACTGACTTTGTAAAGACAAAAATAGATCCTTTTCTCCGGTAATTGATGAGTTCAAACAGAAAATGAACGTGCAGATGTGATAATACCTACGATCTTGGCCTAAAAAAGAACAAATGGAGGAGTATCAATTCATGAAGACTTTTGAAATCGTTGACACTTCTAGCGCTTCAAAATCCCAGAACCATTGTCAGGTAGCGTAATTTCCAATATCACATTGCTCAGCAGTAGCTGTCTTACAATTGATTGTAAACTGAATTGAAAGAAAACTACCTGAAACCAAATGTAATTAGACATTTCATCAGTTTAGTAATTTAAGCTAGATTGCCTCTATCTGCGTTGTATGCTAATTTCACGATATTTAAAAATAATAAATGAATACAAGATATTTGAAAGAAAAATAACTAACATTGCGTAATAGCGGTAACACCCCAACAAGTTACTAATGGCATATTATCTTTGAAGTAGATTATATACCGGTTGCCTTGTTGCTGATGAAAATGTACCATTAACTTCTCTCAGTTAAATCATTGCTTTACATGCGCAGCTTCCTAATGAAGTTGCACAGGAATACTGTTAGAAAACTTATCATTGATGACGTTAGTCGCTTTAGCTGGTACTTTTCACTCTTTTGGCTCAAAAGCATTTCGTTACATGTGTCAACCTTTAAAATGATTCTTCAGATAAAATGTAATGACTATTGGCCCAGTGGAAGCGCAGTATGTGTTGAATCGTATCACAGATTTGAAACGAGGAACATGGAATGGTGTTATCAAAGGAACAGTGGTCATCACTGACACTTTCAGTCGTTCGAAAACTCAGCCATCGCCTATATGTCATATGCTAGAATTACTAGCATAATTTAAAGTCTTGTCGAATTAAATATGTTTCCTCAATGGTGACAAAATCGTGCTTGTTGTGTCTTCTGAACTTTTGTATCTTGTGGAGGTAATCATTTTTGAACTATTTCTAAAGTTTCCCAATACATTTCATCTCTTCGTTTTTGCTGTGTCATTTGTTCAAGTACTTCTTGTTTTTCTGTCTCCATTCCTGCAGCAGTCTGTATAGCGGAATATCTGTTATTGTCTCCATTTATATTGTACGCTGTTTGACAAGAATTCCATTGATTATATTTTTGCCCATACCCAATCGTGTGTTCCTTGTTCACTTCAATCTGACCATGTCATGGCATACATCTCTTTCTTTACCCAACTATAATTCGAATCATTCTCACTACGCTACGTAACACTTACTTTCATTAAACTACGTATACTAATAGACTGCACCGTGAACGGATAAGGGCATGCAAAATAGTACGGAAACAAGAGCTGCCGACTAATTTCCTGCCTAAATGTTTGTCTCAAGACCCACAACATGTAGTAAATAAAAACAATAGCCTCCAAATCAATGGACAGACCATAGGTAAAATAACGACCGCTAATGTTTTGACTTTTTGTGCCCAAACTGGAAGGACAACTTTTGGCAATCATTCAGTCTTACTTAAGCTTCATGGATGATATATAAATGAAATGGAAAACATGGAAGTGAAAAGTTAGATATAAACAATAACATACTTCAATGCTTCTATAAAATTCATGATATAGATCTCTAACGCAGACCACGTATTCCTGAAAAAAACAAGCGGATATTTAGTATTCAAACTTCAAACTTATATCTAATTGAAGTCTGCTGATGAACATCCAAAGAGTTGTTTGAATGTATGATAAACTGCGCCTACAACAAAACGACAAATACCTAACAGAGGAAGCAAAAAAGACGGTCGAAGAAAACAAACGCAGATTTAAAAACAAAAGCAAAGACCTGTTAAAAAGGTCGATCGGATACCAGTTTCTCGTACATCAGCCATAATAATCATAGCATTGGTCCGTTGTTGGAGTCGTGTGACACATTAAAGTTCCCGAACAAACAGGGAATAGCCCTCTGCAGACAGAGAAACCTGGTTAGATGAAATATAGCACCAATAACAAACCAATGACCTATTGACAAACCAATTACATGCTAGACCATCTTAATCCTGTGTTGACTAAATGTGCAAAGCATGTCACCAAATGTAAGAGAAACAACATTGTCAAGCACAGTGTCCCGCAAATAATTGAATGAAATTTAGTTCACCACATGTACGACTTGTGGGCTTCAGTATGTCTGAGTAATCTAAAAACTATACAAAATGATCGGCCTTTCGAGATTTGATTGGATGACAAAGGACAGTTATCTTTCCCTGCCGTACGCTTATGTCCAACAACGCCAAATCGAGTTGAGTTCCGAAACCAGGAAAGAAAATAAATCGTACAGGTTAGGCCGTGTAAGAACTCTAACACCAAGTAGTTTAAATCAAGAACACACCAAACGGGCACCCACATACAAATACAATAAAATAAAGCATGTATTTGTCTAGAATGCATATTTCTCAATCAAACGTTGGTTCATTGAATTGAATGTTTGTTCATTTACCTATAATTACTCATTTTTGTAAGTATTTGTTTCAGTATTTTTTTGTATTGCGGTCATTGTTGATAGAGAGAAAATGAATTTTCTGGGACATTATCGACACCAGTTTAATGTTATGTTCGAAAAAAGATGTCGCTTTTTCTCCTCTTTTTGTACATCGTAAACAACTTGAGTTAAGTTACTTCAAGTAAATCCAGTGTGTTAAGGTGCGTTATCCACAACATTGAAATGATATTGTTATCAGTTTCGCAACAATATACAGTTGTATATTCAATACATTATTATTTATGTTAATTGTTTGATTTGGCAGATCCTCTTTGTAGAAACTTGTCAAACACACGCACAAACAAACACAATCGGTAACAATATAAAAGTGAAGGACCAGCATTTATTAAAATAACTCGAATGCAACCCCCAAAAGTATTTACTAACTGAATTTTAATGGCAAATTGGAAAAGCTTAATATTTTGTCAGAGCGTTTTTCTTAGAATCAGGTATTACGAAAGTCGGCAAAGCGAAATAATAAGACAGCTTTGATTGCAAAATTATCATTGCAAGATACAATTTAATCCTAAGAAATATAGGAATAATGTAGAAATTCAACTTTTTGCAAAATATAAGAGTGCGTTGATGAGCTCGACGGCGTCTTGTAGCGAATACATTTCCTCCCTTCCACAGAAGCTGATAGAAAATATACATTACCTTCCACTGTTATAAAGGTATGATACACTACATTTACTTTACTTTCGTCACATTTTATGATAAATAATTCAAGCGGTAATTGTTAGTTATGCACATTAAAGGCAAGCACTAATTATTAACATCTCGATATTTCCCCAAATACACATTTATGATAATACAAAATTGATTTGTTTTATTTAATTATTTATTTATTTCACACGTATTATTACTACGAACATGAATTATTTTTTTCTTTCCTTTTGGGAAATGTCATACAAACCAGGACAGTAGCAAGTATTTCATCTGTATATATGGACCTAATCTGTTTCGTATTTTTTTTTATCAGAGGCAACTGTTCGGTGGACCAAGCTTCGATCTCTACGTTATTAAGTAAAAACTGTTTGTGGGTCAGAGCATCGATCTTTATTTTAATTAGAGAAAACTATTTGGGGGTCAGCAGATCGATCTTAGGTTTAATTAGAGCCGTACAACATTTTGGATAGGTTGAGCTACACTCGCTTTTAAGGTGGTCTGCACTGAGACATAGAGTAGACACTGAGTTGTGTTGCTGGCAATGAGAATAAAGTATTCTGCTTAAAGACACGAGACAACTAACCAGGTCTGCTCAAGGAAAAAAATAACAAAAACAAAACAGTATTACTGTGGAGCAGTCATTTGCTTGACTGGTTTATTCTTTCTATACGAGCAGACAAAAACACAGGCCCCATTTCAGCCATCGATTTTAAAACAGTTAAACTACTTTGAACTTGTTTAAACTATTCAAGATGTTTTGTTCGAAATTAAATACTGGCTAACATCCTCTCTCAGCCAACCACCTAAACCCAGTCTTCAACATATTTGAAAAATCCCTGCCTCCACAACATGTATTTAAATCATTTCTTTCTCTCGTATAAACATGAATCACAAGGACGTGTCTTGGGATATGTATGTAACAAAATGCTACTTACCATATGATTGGGAAACCGTTCCGGTGGACTAATGGTTAGAGCGTCCACCTCAGATGCAGGAGGTCGCGGGTTCGCACTCCGGCCGAGTCAATCTAAAGACATGATACTAACAGCTGCCTCACTAGGCCCTCAGCATTAAGAGGTTAGTGTAGGGACTGGCCGGCCTGGCGTCAGGATAAAGTGACTCGGTGGGTACTTCATGCTGCATGTCTGCGGCATGTGTGAAAAAGAGGATATTGCGTAGACTTCCTTGGTTCAAGGAATAGTTATCCGAGAAATACATTGAAGAGATTAACAGAGTTAAAGCGAAATTGTCACCTAAACCTAGGTGGTATAACGCTAAACAGCTAACACTAAGTAAGGATCGAACTATTTCTGTTTAGGACTGAAGTCACCGGCAATGGAATAAATCATTCTGATGGAAAACGCAACGATGAATGAGACGATTCACATGAATGTTTACTCGCAGATGCTCTTAACAAACAATGACAAGGACAATACATACAAAATATAATTTTGACAATCTTAATGGAAGTGAAAACGAAAATATACGGCTATGAAATTCTTAAAGAAAATGATAAAAATATGCATATGACAATCTTAATGAAAATGAAAAAGAAAATATGTGGCTCGAATTTGATCACAACAAAACAAAGAAATACATACCTTGAATGTCACATATATGTCACTGAAGGGTGCTAAAGAGATTTTGCATTTTAACTGTGAAGAGATTCGCAATAGTTATAATTCTTTGGTGACGTCATGCTCGGCGAACATTGGTGAAAAGGTGATTTCCCCGTACCAAAGTAGATGTTGCAAACACGTCTGTTCTCTGCGCTCTACTGGTAATATTTGCAAAGTGGCCGTCTTCTATTTCATGGAATACACGAGTTGGAGACACAGTTCTTTGAGAAAGAGGTTATTGCAAGTACTTCCCGAGTTCAAGAAATAAATGTTAGAAAAGAGGTTATTGTGTAGACTATATGAATTGAATTTATACTTCTGTGAGAAGAAGAGTCCAACAAATGACTGTTTGAATAAAATAAGTTTTGCATAGACTGCCTAATTTCAAGAATCAGTTGTGTGAGGTACAGGCTGGTGACAATGGATTACAAGAGTTCAAGGTCTTTTGCGCGAAAGGCTATTGCATAAATACATGGTTTCAAGAAAAATCGCAATAAAAGTTGAAAAGAAAAATAAAGAAAGCATGTCGTAATGTCGTGTCTTAAAATGCGAAAAGGATTGTATCATTCGAGAATTACCACTTTGTCCGGTACAATATGATATTAATTATAAAGATTATATGAAATTTGTACCTATAGACGAATAAGAAAACGGGATTTATCTGCCCTTATGGCAGCACTCATTTAACTTCTGAATAACCGGTGAAACCAACTTCCAGCAAGTATTGTTATTATGACATATTGCACACGAGTTGATCTGTTTCACAAGTACAATACCAACAAAAGAAATTTATTGTTTTATATGTTCCAACCACAGTAGTAAGTAGCTAGATGGACAAAAAGTTACCTTGTACAGGTTCACATCCGTCCCGGAAAGACGAAACATTTGGATAAAGCGGTGCAACTTAGTGAGGGCAGATTTCCACTTCCGAGGTTATGGCTCCACCAGGATTTGTAGTACGCATTTTGTGGGAGGGAAAGGACCAACGAAAGTCAACGATTTGCCATTAACGTTCCCGATACAGACATTTAAAATTTCGTTAAGTTTTATTGATAATGTTAATACTGTGAAGAAGAGTTCCATGCATATGTCCCAAACAAACTACACGAGAGAGAGAGAGAGAGAGAGAGAGAGAGAGAGAGAGAGAGAGAGAGAGAGAGAGAGAG